>CM067366.1:37425982-37483723 GCA_034401795.1 Chaetoderma sp. LZ-2023a
CGCATGACACGTGTGTTTGAACCACAAAACGGTTGGGATCCAGGAGGAATAATAGAAGAGCGGACTAGAACACATTCTCCTGGTATAAATACGAGCGACCATGAAGAAAAAAAGGGGAAGTCTATTAATTTTTGATCTTAAACTAAATTCTAAATTCTCGCAATAGATTGTTGCTCTCTCAGTCAGGCTAGATAGCTTAAGTATTAAGTGTGAATCTTTATATTTATCTCGTTTAAGGACTTAATATATTCAGTGAAAATATTGTAAAAAGTCAAAGTCAGTAACCGTGATACAGAAAGAAATAATAATCTGAAAACTAGACAACGTGTTTCAAGTTTCATTTCAATCATCAATTGTAAGAGGAGAAGGCAACCTTCTTCCCGAACCTGAACGACCGTGACCCTGACCTCTGTGGAGTCACGAAATCTTCAGTGGCGAGCCTGCTGCCAGGATCTTTAATTTAATAGGAGCCACGGAGATCTAACGGAGGATCTCGTCTGAGAGAGCAACGCGAGTGAGTACTATATAAAAAGTTAAGAATAACAGAGATTTTGTGCTACGTACGGTCGAGTAACGGACACCATCAAGCACACAGCCACAAGTGAGCCAAGAACGTTATCATTTTCAAAATTTATCGGTGCAATCACGAGGCAAATTGATTTAAGAACTTTGATATATTAAGCCCTGTGTGATAACTTTAAAATAGGAGTTTGCTCTGCAAGTCGATACGGTGTCTAGAATCCGATCGATTTGACTCACAAAAAGTTTGTGACAAAATTTTCAATCAACATGGCTCAGCAACCGAGAACCGCTATACCGCAGTCTCCACAGAGAGCAGCGGAAATGAATGTGGGACCGGTCATACAGTTGTTCGAAGCTTTCAACGTGTTATCAGCTGAATTAAAGGCACACGTTGATCAGTTCAATGACACCGCCGTAACACGAGAAGAAAAACGTGTGAAGCTCCGCCTATTGGAAGCTCATGTGCGACATATTCTCCCCTGCGATGGGCATATCCCATCCGAAGTACGAGAGTACTTAGAAATGTGTCGTCTAGCACTAGATTCTCTGGATCCTTGTCAGCCAGGTGATGTTGCGTACATTATCAGCTGGACAACCCGCGGCCAACTACACAAAGATGTTGAGCAGTTTCTATCAACGCGGGACAGGAAGGCCATCACGTGGGAAGATATTTCTTCTCACATTGTAAAATTCTTTGTGTCCGCAAATGAGTCGGAGAGGCTCAAATGTGAATTGGAAAATGTCCGACAGAAACAAGGAGAGATGATCAATACCTTCAATCGCCACTTCAAAACGATGGCCCAAAAGGCCTACCCGGAAGACAATCGAGACAGCCGCCGCATAGTAGTGCGTGCCTATGTAAAGGCTCTGACGAATATGGACTTAGCCCGACGGGTAATCATCAAAGGAAATGACACAATAGAAAAAGCGACCACCTATACTGAACAGCAAGGCGATATGAATGATCTCTTAGATGCCATGAATCTGAGCCCCAACCGACACGAAGAGCCCATGGAGGTGAATGCCATAGGGCCTGACCGACAACAATGGCCGGCTGGAAATACGGATTCAAAGTGGGCCGAACAACTTCGAGATTTGGAAGAGAAAATCACCTCGAGGCAGGAGAAGCTGATGAAAGACATGTTTGCCATGGTGAAGGGCCTTCAGGAGGAAATGCTGAGGATAATGTCGAGTTCGCAAGTACAACTCGACCCGACAACGTTTTCATCACCGCCCGTAAAGAAAGTGAGGAAGCCGATCCGCTGTTTCGATTGTGGACAAGAGGGACATGCTAAACAACAATGCCCGAAAAACAAGAACGCTAACCGACCTAGTCAGCCGCGAAGGGACACTTGTTTTAATTGTGGCAAAGCCGGCCACATCGCGAAGAACTGTCAGCAATCTAACGGTAACAATCACCAGCTTTCTCGCGGCACCCAACCAAGTAGACAAAGTTCTCCGACACAGCCGCCCACTTGTTGGCAGTGTAACCAGAAAGGACATTATTCGTCGCAATGCCCGAACAATAAGCCACGAGCTCGTTTTGCACAAGCGCAAAACGTTCGCTCCACATTCGACAATGCGTGTTGGAAGTGTGGAAGTAGGGAACACCGGGATTTCCGATGTCCCTATTTTAGCCAACCGAGGAGGGAATCCGAGCGTATGGAGATCGATGAGGTCACACCGGCATGGGGATGTGCGAATGTGCGACAGGACAATAGAAATAGGCTGACGAGAGACGATGACTATAGGGACAGCGACGGTTTTGTGTTAACGAGTCCAGGCGCTGACGCGTATGGCAGGCGACCTCAACCGGACGTCACGCGAAGACGCAGCTACGCAGATGTGGTGGACAATAGACGCCAGTGGTCGGAAAACGGCGCCGGAGGGGACCAGTGACCGAGAGGTTCCTCATCCGACTCACGCTAGATTCATATGGTCGTCACGTTGATACCGGTAAGCGTAGTATAGACATTCTCATAGATACTGGTGCTAGTTCCTCACTTATTAGAAGTGATATATGGAAGAGCATTTTAGGTGCTAGACCTTTAAGGAAAGCACGAACGCTCTTAGCTGTAAATGGCTCCCCGATAGATGTGCTAGGTGAAACAGAGGTCAAATTTCAAGATGCCCAGCCTATCCCTGTTATGATTGTGCGAATGATGAAGCATGAAGGATTAATTGGGGCAGATGCTTTGCACTTGGGTGGAGGGGTAATAGATTATAAGCGGGGGGAAATGGAATGGTTTGGGAAGAAACACAAATTATATATTCCCCGTAGGCACCAGAACGATTGCTACGCTGAAGCCAGTATCAAAGAAACGACGGGGTATGAAGGTATCGACCAAGTCTTAAATGACTTTGCCGATAATTTCGACACCGCTCGTCCCAAAGAATTAGGTAAAAGCCTGCTAGTGGAATGTACTATTCCTACCACTGGCCCACCAATCCGACAGAGGCCATACCGACTCCCATTAATGAAGGCACACATAGTGCGGGAACAGATTGAAGAAATGTTGGAAGCGGGGGTGATAAGGCCATCGTCATCACCATGGGCATCACCCATTACGCTGGTACCTAAAAAAGATGGATCCATGCGCTTCTGTATAGATTTTCGTCACCTTAATGAGGTCGTACCCCGCGATAATTACCCGCTTCCAAACATATCCGATATCTTCGATAGTATGCAAGGCGCAACCCTGTTTTCAACGATGGACTTGAAGTCTGGTTATTGGCAAATACCGGTAGCCAGCCAAGACATCGAGAAGACGGCATTCGTTTGTCATCTAGGTCAATTTGAATGCCTGAGAACGCCCTTCGGTTTTCGGAATTCTGGGGCAGTATTCCAAAGGGCAATGAATTCGGTTTTTCACGGCTATGTAGGTCAATTCATGCACGTCTTTGTCGACGATATTATCGTGTTCTCCAGGACACCTGCCGAGCACGCACAACATCTCACTCTTGTGATGAAGCGGCTCCGAGACCACAACTTGCAGCTCAAACGGAAAAAGTGTGATTTTGCAAGTAAATCAGTTGATTTGCTTGGTTATCACGTATCAGCGGCGGGCATTTCACCCCAGAAACAGAAGGTGAAGGTCATTCGTGAAATGACACCTCCACGGGATGATGGTGGGGTCAGGACAATACTAGGTGCAACTGGCTACTACAGATCGTGCGTACCAGGGTATGCCGAAATAGCCAGACCCCTCGTGGAACTGACCAAGAAGTACAAACGATTCGAATGGGGTAAGGAGCAGCAAATAGCATTTGACAGATTGAAAAATCTGTTGTGCAGTGAAACTGTGCTGGCGTACCCAAACCTTCAGAAGCCGTATCGTTTGTATACCGACGCTTCTTCATATGCCATAGGCGCAATTTTAGTCCAAGAAGATGACCGAGGTATTGAAAGGGTTATCCAATATGTAAGCAGTACGCTCAAAGACAGCCAGCTCAACTGGCCTGTCATTGAGAAGGAAGCTTATGCGGTCATCTATGCCTTGAAGAAGTAGCGACAATATTTGTTCGGAGCTGAGTTCGTGGTATACACTGATCACAAACCTCTTAAAAGTCTGTTTGTGGGTGAGGTCCGAAATACGAAAGTCCAACGGTGGGCTGTGTTGATCGCTGAGTACGGGTGCAAAATCGAATACATAAAAGGGACTCATAACGTTCGCGCTGACATGCTATCCAGATTGAGGCGGCCCGCCGAGGCAGCCACATTCGATACAGGGGATTACGTAATCCCAGAGGTTGAGGATGGGGTGTTGCCATATATACCCCTAGAGGTGTATGGCATACCATACGAGGAGTTATGCGCAGAACAACTCAATGAGTTCCCGGAGATGTTCACCAACGTTCCCGAGGAACACACAGTCCATAATGGAGCGCTGTATTGTACTCGTGCACCCTCTGCAATGGATGCTGAATACCCTCGATTAGTCTTGCCAACTAGCTTTCGGCGAAAAGTACTCGAACAAGCGCATAAAAGGGCAGGACATCAAGGACTACAGAAGACTTTATGTCTGATCCGTGATTCCTTCTTGTGGAAAAGCTTGAGGAAGGATGTGCTGGAGATGTTGGACCGATGCCCTGTATGTCAGGCCAATCGACCTATTACGACCCGCCCAAAGTACACACAAATGCCCATGGCAAAGTATCCGGGGCAGATCGTCGGGGCAGATTTAATTGGACCCTTAGTCGAGTCCGCTAAGGGAAATTGCTACATACTAACGGTAGTGGATCATTGCTCTGCTTGGGCAGAAGCATATCCCATTCCTTCTAAAAAGGCAGATGAAATCAAAGACAAATTCTTTGATGAGTATTGTGCCAGGCACGGAGTACCCGAGATACTGATAACCGATCAAGGGGGTGAATTCAATGAATCAGAATTGAAGTGCCTATATAAGGAATATGGAATTGATCACCGCAGGACTACACCATACCATCCTCAGACGAATGGACGGACAGAACGATTCAATCGTACCCTGAAAGAGTTGATCCAAAAGGGGGTAAATAACCAAACCCGAACGTGGGAGAGTGAATTGGCGCCTGCCCTCATGGCATATCGAAACACTCGACACGCCACCACTGGCTACACGCCATTCTACCTGACATACGGTCGGCGTGGTAGACTACCCTTAGCGAGTCCGGTGGACGGATTCCAAGATCTCGGTGACCGGCTCACCAATCTCAATAATGCCTTGATCAGAGCCAAGGTGTCAACCGAAGCATCAAGAGAATATCACCGGCAAGTGATAGATAGGAAATCAAATGCTCCTGAATTCAAAGTGGGCGATTCGGTCATTGTGAAAGCAAATGAGCCACTAAAGCTCACAACAAGGAATGACCCTGAATATGAGATATATAAAATCAATGGCCCTGTTGCCCATATACGACATCAGAGGTCAGGGAAAACCCGTGTGATAAATATATCAAAACTCAGGATTGTTGACTCCCAAATATGTTGGGATAGGATTAGGCAACGGCCAATAAGAAACCCTACCCAAGGTACAGCTGCTAGCCACCCGATTATTCAGAAGCCACTGGAGGTCCGAACCAAGCCGACAGCCCGCCTACTAAAGCGACCCCTTCCTCTCGTGGGAATAGCTGGCCCGTCGAGGAGAAGAATCAGGGAACCGGAAAGTGAACTCCATCAAGAAAGGCCCCCTGAATCGAGACAAAGATTAGAACGGGTAGATGAACAGGAGGTTGAAATGCGGCTAGATCTGCAGAACGACGATAATGTGATGGCGGACCAAGATGTGGAAATGGAGAGGAAAGAACTAGTTGCCCGATATAACCTGCGCAAACGGCCACATCGGCCGGACGGTGCCGAATCCCTAGGTAAGCGTCAGCGCAGAGCGCCAGTAAAACGTGAGCTCCACACAGATCCCCGCATCGTATCTGACAAGAAGCCACGTATTGGTGTCATAGACAGACAGTCGACGGATTCGTTTCACAGCCGCATAGAGGCAGTTATAAGGGAACATGAACGTCATACACAACGAACAAAGAAGGCGAAATTCACATAAGATGTCGGATTATTGTGCAATCCAAATTGAAGTCGTGTCGAAATAGTCCATCAATGTCCGATCGTAACTACCTGTCATAGTTAAACATAGAAAACTCGTGATGCCTAAAACGTAGTAGATACGAACCCGTCATGACTAAATATAGAATCCCTGATCATCACTGATAACGGGATTTCAGACAAAAGCTGTCTGCGCATAAAACGCCTGATTATCAACGTGGGCGGAACGCCACCGGCAAAGATATAAAAAGGGGTGTTGCGTAGCAGCTGTCACATAATCGGACGTGATTCAGTTAGAATAACACACAAGTTAGCGAGATTGCAATAGTATAAGAAGATAATAATTAGCATCGGTGTAAAAACGAATTTTCTTAACGAGAAGAAGTGATGAAGTTTTTGATCATTTTATTCTTTTGGATATCAATTGCTGCCAGTGGGGACAAGACACGGCCGTTATTGCAAAACTTACCCATGATCCTAACTGTGAGGTGAGGCTAACAATGACCAACGGCACGACCAGCAAATTATTCCAAGCTAGAAACACAGGGGTGATATTACAAACAATGGGGGAGGAAGTCGACGTTCATTGTCGAGGGCAGGAAACTGAGAAGGTTAATGTACTGCCGGGTATATATATACTAAATCCCAAAGACTGTACGTACAATGGACGTGATTGGGAATTCCAACAAATCAAATCATATACCGATAGGTATTCTTTAGCTGCTGATATTATTAATATGAGTACATTTCATCTCCCCGAGTTACTGAACGAAACTAGGGCCATCACACATCTAGAGGCCCAGCCATGGGACAAGCTAGAGAAAATTAAATACGTTCCCCTGACAAAGTTGTCGGATTTAGACATCGACAGTATGGAAACTATTAGCCACCTCGACATAATATCGTATGTCGTTATACCCATAATCGTCATAGTCCTAACGGCCATTATAGTCTTTAAACTTAACGCCCGATATAAATGTATTAAGTACCCAAGGAAAGACAAAAGACGGAGGGTTGTCATGGAAAACCCAGTTGAAGACGAGGACCCAACTGAACTAGTGGAAATGGTAGAGAGGGAACGTTCTCAGCAGAGAGACAAAGAACCTCAATCCGACGAGCTGACAAACGAAACGAATTGATTATTTTGGACATGTTGTTCTGGTAAATGTGTAACGGAGGTGAACATAGAAAACCAGGTGAGCTAAAAATTCCGTTAAAACAATATAATGTAAACTCAACTGCATAGTTGCAAGAGAGAAATTGGCTTAAAGTGAAGACAACCGCAACGAGATAACGCAAGCCAGTGGTAAAAATTTCCCGCAGTGAAGTGAAGACTAAAAGTTAAGAATATTTAACAATCTCAGTTGCGGTACGACTGATTCATACTAGAAAACAATGGGAGCCCGGAATTAATTAAACCCTATCCTTTGTGAATTTAGGTCGGAATTGACGGATAACGGGACATTGGAACACTTGGGAAGGGTAATGTCTAGTGCCGGTTAGAAGCACTAATTGATAGCAGGAACGCCTGCCGAGCACGATGAGTGATAGGTGGTATATTATTGGGATTAGTTGCGATCATTCCCAAAGGAATCTTACTGACCAAACGAAATCCCGTTTCACAGGAAAACCTTATTTGTTGATTAGTAACAAGATGGCGAGCATTGAAAAATCGGATAAGGAATTTCACTTCGAAAGCGTCTCATCAGAATTGTTGAGGTTAATTAGGGACAGGCGACGAGAGACCGCGTTACGAACGAACTCTTTTAGGGATGAGGATGGAAACGTCCGCATAAGAATAGAAATGGTGGCATCCCAGCCGAGGAGCAGCCTCAACGACATAGAATCGAGTTCCGACGAAGAGACGCCTCTAAGTCAGGGGAGCGAGCAGACCCCGACGGAGCAGACCGGTTGGGGCGGCACATTCAATCTGCCGGGCGGCCGCGGGCGAGGCCGGGCGACCGAGTAGTTCATCACGCCAGTGAGTGATCAATGTCGCAACAAGGAGACCTGCGATGGCGCTAAAATATACACTTTTATACATCATATATATATATATATAAACCTGTGACTGTGTACATGTACACATATATATAATTATAATCGACCTGCATATCGGATAAAGTCGTCTACATTTAATCCGACGCCGTGTTATTGCTTTGTGTATTCCGTATTCACCGGACCACCGGAGGAATGGGAAGCTACGCGACAAAACCAGGTGAATGCGCACGCTTTTAGTTCACGACTAGCATATTTATTATAATATTTATGTGTGTCCCACCACCCTGAGAAGGGGGGGGGGGGCTGGGGTCAGTTTCCCTGTCTCGGGAACCGTACATTACCTACATGGCGGGAAGGGGGAGACAAGGAACTGGGATAGGGAGGAGGTAGAGGTACGGCGAAATTGTGTGTATGAAGGTTGAACGGATTGGGAAGTATCCAATATTATCAGGCCCGAAGGAGAGAAATAGTCTGTCATTTTACCACTCTTGTACGACGGACGGCGAGCCTTATCTCCATATGTTCAATATTCAACATACAACGATTTGAAACTTTATGTTTCCATGTTGGGATGGCGTATTAATTAGGCATACTTCCAATGCCACTATTAAGACCTTTGAAACTGCATTGACTGCTATGTCATGAGCACCAGTATCGAATAATGTGTCTTTACTACCGGTATCAACAGAGTGTAGCGAATCAACCGGTGGAGATTCGCGTGTGGTTATTATAACATGTATATACTTTTCCCATCATTTTAAAAGTGCAGCGTCCAGACGACAATCGGGGCAATGCTGCACACTTACCGAGGGATAGATGTCCAGAGGACGTAGGAACATGCGAGTATAGGTTTGTGCCAACCCGGGTGGCATATCGTCTACGTTGTGACGAGCCATGGTCAAGACTATCCTCGCATGGGCCACCGATTCTGACCCTTTTACCTTGCCATTATGATCGTATCTGTTTAGGTACAATTCCATGGGTACCCGTCCGGTACTACAATATTGTATTGTGCTATTTCGCACCATCGTATGCGCAGCGCGGGGGCGTCCTGGCTACATGGGCACATCGAACTGACCGGGGCCATGGTCGCCTGTGACGTGACAAAACGGCCCATGATGTTCTTGCCCATTTAGGATAGGAGGCACTCATCGCTGGCATCCTCACCTACCCGCAGCATGATAATACTGCGAGTATCCAGGGATACACCATTGTTATTTGCAAACATACTATATTAGCCAGTTAAGAGAAGTCAATCATATACTTTGTGCACAGTCTGTCATACTTATTGCCATATTAATCAATTTCGTAATGTACTATTGAATGACGTTGACTGAATATAATGATAGCGCGTCATGACTTGATAGAAACGGTAGATATGGTGAGCTATGGCTGTTGATGGTACACAGCGAGTTAAACGACAATCTGACGAGGTGGTCGTTTAACTTCGGTTGGTGGACATCTGTAGATATGGATAGATGGAGTAGCTACCATCTGATCCGCTAATGTCTGCGGATGCCCTATAACCTCGCCGATACCATCTTCGCCCCTCACGAGTATAGGCACGATCATCATGCAACCATATTCACAAAAGAGTCAGAGAGACGGACGGATATGAAGGCATGTTGGCCAGACGTGCGGACAGATATTATTCTCAGTATACTTCGAACCTATGTGGAACATCATGTAACCTTTCTGAATTAAAATCACAGTTCATGTGCGTCAAGCTGTGAGGTGTATTTACGTCAAGCTAGGAATGCTAAGATATAGGACATAAGATGAATTTTGAAATGAGAGAGCTGACTGATGTTGGGATGATGCAAGCAATAACAGAAAGTTGTTGCTGCAACCAACAGCGGTCAGTTTCCAAGAAATTATAATCTGATTGAATCAAAACGGAGGAAAACTGTAAGGATTGGAAACACAATTGTGAGTGTGTCTGAAATTCAATAAAACCCAACATGGTCGTGTTACCAGGAGAGTTTGTCACAAGACGTCATAAGACCAAAGTCACGAGGACGTTGTTTAGTAGACATGCAATAACTAAAGATGATACTTTTCAATCCATTTGCGGGCCTGCCTGAAGCATTGGCAAATTGTGGATAGTACGTTTTGGCATCTGGCATCAAATCGTTAAGCACTTCAACTACCTAATACCACTCAGAAATTTACATTAAATTCTGAAAATAGAATTTGATAAGTGGAATCAACACTTAAGATTGGTGGTGCAATATTCTGTATGAACCACAAAACGGTTGGGATCCAGGAGGAATAATAGAAGAGCGGACTAGAACACATTCTCCTGGTATAAATACGAGCGACCATGAAGAAAAAAAGGGGAAGTCTATTAATTTTTGATCTTAAACTAAATTCTAAATTCTCGCAATAGATTGTTGCTCTCTCAGTCAGGCTAGATAGCTTAAGTATTAAGTGTGAATCTTTATATTTATCTCGTTTAAGGACTTAATATATTCAGTGAAAATATTGTAAAAAGTCAAAGTCAGTAACCGTGATACAGAAAGAAATAATAACCTGAAAACTAGACAACGTGTTTCAAGTTTCATTTCAATCATCAATTGTAAGAGGAGAAGGCAACCTTCTTCCCGAACCTGAACGACCGTGACCCTGACCTCTGTGGAGTCACGAAATCTTCAATATGGATTTGATCTGTGTCATAGTTTGAGCCAAACATGATCAGTAGTTTCTGCCAGAGAACTACAGGCGGGTGGGCTGGCGGGCAGGCAGGCGAGTTGATGGGGCGGTAGGCCAGTGGGCAGGCTGGCAAGCAGACATGTGGGCGGATATGCAAGCGGGTGTACGGGAGGACAGACAATTTGACGGTTGTACAGATAGACTGGTAATTCATGGTTCATGTGGCTAAAATCGATTCAGATTCGTGTATAAAGTGGGCGGAGCTTAGCTAGAAATTGCCGGGGCATATCTAGAAATGGAATCCCCTCTCATTGCAGCTTTGAAACGGTTAACCATAATCACTAATGATGACACCTATTGTCTTTTACCTTCAAGGTGTGACATAGCTTTGGGATCCACTCTTTCTATCATCTCATCTGGTTCGTATCCAAGTGCCATCATTGTCGCATATACCGCGCCAACACTGGCTCCACCAAATCGACGTAATTTGGACAATATCCCACATTCTTGTAATACCTTAACATACAGTTTAAACAGTATTTTGAAAGCAATTTGACAGGGACTGTTTCTGCCTATGGAAACAGCTCACAGTCAAAGTAGTTTCAAAATATTCAACAGAATGTTTGTTAAATGGTAAAGACATAATAGGGCCTTCAGTTCACACATGTTCGTGACGGACTTATGATACATTCCTGATGGAACCAAGTCATTATTACTGTGATGCCAGCTAGCAAGTAACGTCTTTTTGAAATATAACGTCAGAGTGCTTGAGTGACAACTCGACTTCATCAATGTATCTTTCCAGTTTATTCATCCATCATATGACGTCATAATCAACTACGTGACGTTGAGGATGACTTCGTTATCAATGATGTCGTGAATGATGTTGATAAATACGTCACGAACGCATAATTGGTGACGGACTAAGTGTTGTTGTACGAATTGTATATGCTTACTATTTAATAAACATGCTGTTGAATATTTTGAAACTAATTTGACTGGTCGGTGTTGCTGCCACATGCAGCAACAGCACCCAGTCAAATTAGTTTCAAAATATTCAACAGCTTACCTGTATAATTTTCTGGAAATTGATAGTCAGGGGGTTTAGGGATCGATCGATCAAAACACGAGCGAGGCGTGGGTGGAGCTTAGAATAGATTTTTTTTATTTTTTTTTATTTATTTCTTCTTCTTGCGTCCATCTTTCTCATGGCAGTAATCTTAGACTGTTTTCCTTATTTGGTGCATGAATGCTGAAGTGGTCATCAAACTGTCTCTGTCTCCTCTGATCTTCTCTTCTAAAAATACTTCAATAGGCCAGAAGCTTCCCCTAGCCTGTTCATATCGCTGGCAGTGCTGCAAGAGATGTTCTGCTGTTTCTTCTGCCTGCTGACACTCACAAAGTGCAGAATCTGTAATCTTGAGACGGTGAAGATGTGCATTGATACGATTGTGACTAGTCCTCAATCTGAATATACATGTCTGACACTCCCTACTGAGGCTGTGTATTGCATCATTATACTGCCTGCTGGTGGTTCTTGTGGCTTTGATGATATGCCTCAGTTCTTCAAAGTCAACCTCGCAGTTGAATTGTTCTTTATTTGACACTTCCTTAGCCAGTTGATCAGCTTTGTCATCTCCCAATATGCCACAATGTGAGGGGGTCCACTGTAAATTGACATTGGTCTCCTTAGCGAGTTGCGTAAGATTTTCATGAATTAAATCTGTACTTTCCTTTTCACTCTCCAGCGCCTGGAGCGCTGAGAGGGAGTCTGTCAGGAAGACAATATTTTCATGTCTGGTTTTTCGTTGTATCAGCTTTTGGCCAGCTAAGATCAGTGCCTGGATATCTGCACTGTAATTGCTCCAGTGCTTCCCTGTTGGCAGGCATGAGTCTGTTATTTTATTTATTTTATTTATATTATTTTATTTAAGTAAGTCCAAACTAAATTAAATAAAAGCAGGTTTTGACGTGGCATTATCATATTTAGTTCTGATTGGCAGTATCGTGTCCCTAATGGAGAAATCCTGTTTTAGCTATGCCGCGCCCATCTTTAGCTAAGCTCCGCAAACACTTCGCCCATGTTAGGATCGATCGATCCCTGACTATCAATTTCCAGAATTTACTATACGGATAAGCTGTATAATATTTTGAAACTAATTTGACTCGGTGCCGTTGCTGCCTATGGCCTATGGCCTATACCCTAGCCCAGTCAAATTTGTTTCAAAATATTCAACAGTATTAAAGAATATAATTTCTACATCCAGGAGAAGTAACTAATATTTCTTTATTATGAACCATCCTGGGATCGGGACCAATATTTTCGGAAATATTCAACCGGATGTTTATTAAACAGTAAAGACATACACTTATGCGTTCGTGCCGAATCTAGCTACGTCATTCATTGCGTAATTGATTATGACGTCATCCTACACGTTACGTGGTTGATTATGAAGTTATATGATTGATGGATAAACTGGAATCATCCATTCTATGTAGCATTTAATGCGACCACGAATGAGCGACAAATGAGCAACGCATGACAATAAAACCTATATAGCCACTTCGCAAAGAATGATATTATCGATAATGACGCGGTATAGTTTAATCACTGATGCTTTTAGCCAGTGAACATGGTTCGTGACTCAGTACATGACTATCTCCTTATCGTTGGATACATGGGCAATCTACTTCACCATCTCTATCCAACCAGGAGCATTAATGGGTACCAGTGTAAAACCTGGGAATGTAATGGACTGGATTAAACCAGCATATATGTATGGTCCTGAATGGGACCTAGACAAGAAGGCCCATCAAACTCATAGGTTTTGAGCGAGGGGTGTGTGTTCTCGTATTCTAGAAGGTTCAAATTAAAACAGGCATCTGTGAAGGTAAATCATTCACGTCATTGTTCTCAAGAACATTTTACCTGAGCGGTACCTATGTAGCTGATTCCTTTGGCCGCGCCTCCTTCCAGTATAATGTTTTCAAATGGAAACTCAATGTCTTTCCATTCACTTGGAACGCGGAAATCATCAGCTGTGGTTGTCCTCCTAAGTATTTTTGCCGCCATTCTGTATTAGAAATTGAAAATTATAGTCAGATAAATTAATGGCATACACCTGTTGTCAACTGGGTGTACAAACCTTTACAATGAGAGAGAGAGAGAGATTTTCAAAAAAGCTAGTAGTAGTAGTAGTAGTAGTAGTAGTAGTAGTAGTAGTAGTAGTAGTAGTAGTAGTAGTAGTAGTAGTAGTAGTAGTAGTAGTAGTACCGACAGCAGTAACAGCAGCGTACTATGGATGGGTAATCATACACACACGCACGCACACACGCACGCACGCACACACGCACGCACGCACGCACGCACGCACGCACGCACGCACGCACGCACGTACACACGCACGCACGCACGCACGCACGCACGCACGCACCTAACCCCATATATCTATGATGAATAGAGACTAGAATACAGATGCTCAGAAGTCCATACAGTACAGCCCAGAAACAACCTAACATGTTTCCAGAACAGAAAACGTAGGCCTACTGTTGAATATTTTGGACTTAATTTTATTGGACGCCATTGCTGTCTTACAAATACGTCTTTCCCACATTGACGTCATTACGCCGGGATTCCCCTAAATCAACGCTCAGAGCAAAACTGCTGGCCGGTTACACCGCCAAGCAGCTGACCCGCCTTGAGTTACGATTGAACCAAAATACACTGCGATTTAAGCCGCTCCTGTGATAAACTAAATCACTATATTATTAAAGGCATACATCAACTGAAAGCGCATTAAATTGGCTAAACATTAATGCATTATTTTTATTTTTTTTGCGTATATAAAATACACCATTATACCTAGATTCATTAAATCAAGTGAACAATAGCGGTTATTTTAAAATCACAAGAAACTGTATTAAATTTTACAAAAATGTAAAAACGAATACAGAAATGTATAGGAAATTGCCTGAACTTTCCAATGATGTATGACTTAAAGTGCGTTGTATCGGATTCCAATAGTAAAGTAATGCTGTTTGCTCGTCGGCTGTCGCCGTTACCAGCCAGAAGTGGTATGCGCAATGCATTCGGGGAAGGTATTTTCCCAAAATCTACTGATGTGGGAAAGGTCTATTAAGTCCCTACTTATATCAATTAAACATTTTAATGGTCAACACTTTTCAAGAAATATTAATATTATAAGACTATTTTTTTGTAAATTTACCTCTGAAATTTGTTACCGGCTTGACCATTAAAAGGGGTAATGGCAAAGAAATTTCAAGCTTTGTGTTGCCCAATATCAATTTGCAGGCCAGGATAAGAGTATTTTTGAAAATTTACCACTAGAATGACTGGCTCGGTTACCGAGCCAGTCATTCTAGTGGTAAATTTTCAAAAATACTCTTCTCTTGACCAGCAAATAAACATGCCTCAAGACCACTGTAGAGTTGTTTTGATCACTTTGACCATTAAAAGGCTAAGTTGACAGAAGAAGGGTTGAATCGTGTTTATAAGTGTACTAACTAACGTGTTTTTGTTGTTTATTTCGGAAACATATTAACTTACTTATGAGCTGGCCTGTATTGCGGACTTCTGCTAAATTATATCAGTGAATCGATGTATCATTTAGCGATGACGTCATGCAGGTAATATGTTTATTTCCGGCAATGTAATAGCCAATTCTCCGAATATATTATGACATATCACAGATGATATTATGACAGACTGAAATTTAAAAAAAATTCAGGCGCGAGTTTGAAATATGTAGCCTAGACTATATATATAATGTCGCCATATATTCGTAATACACTCATACGGTCGTACTCACCTGTAGTTCCAGACTACACGTCAATAATGTCAGGCCAAGGTCTGTTACCCTCATTTTACTGAGATAGAATATACGTAATTGTATTGTCATATACACGCTCTAGTAACTCTAATCCTAAACACATTAACAATATTTTGTATCACACTAAATAGCTTGCGTTTTATAGCTGCGTACCCTTACACCGGATATTAACTTTTTGCCTTTTATCTATGTCGTAGGCTTATTGCGCAAAACACGCTATACGCCGACAATTGTTGATTATTTGATAACTATTTGACTGAGTGTTGTAGCTGCCAACGACTTCCAGACGAATTCATCTTAAAAATATTCAGCATACTAAAAATATTCAATTTAACTGTTAATTCGGTTTAAGACCATGTTAACCCTTTAATAACTAAATTTCTCGAAATTTTTTATATATTTACTTATTGAATATCCATATGCAGGCCAAGAGAAGACTATTTTTGAAAAGTTACCACTATAATGACTGACTCGGTTACCGAGCCAGCCAATTCAGTGGTAAAATTTAAAAAATAGTCTTCTCTTGGCCTGCAAATGGACATTATTCAAAACCACTACCGAGGTCGGTTTGGCAGGTTTCGTCACGAAATGGTTAATCCTGAGATCACAGAATGAAATGGGGGTAATTTACTGGGTATGTGATCACGACACCGCTCACTCTAGTTTTGCGTTTCTGCCTGAAAGGTTCGCGTGCCAGTCGATCTATCAATACTCTCTTTCAAATATCGCAAAAGCTTTATTGAAAATACAATTAAACCTCGAAATATGCCATCGAGTCCTGTATTGTTCAGAATGACTAGTATACCCTAACAATGCCGTTTACTGGGCCAACAACCTACGTTATCATGCATTCGTGTCTCGCGGGATCTCCTTCGATACGAGATCGAGAAAAGAACTCGAAGAAGCCGGGCTTCTATTTTTAGATTGTGTTATCATGGTATAGTCTGTACACACCACAAAATTATGCTCCAATTTCCAAGTATCCCCATGTTAGTTATGTACTTTTCTTAACAAAATTTTATATTTATAAATGCCATGTTACGGATAAGAGTATGAATTACATCGAGTTCAGAAATGGGTTGAAATTTCAATTAAAGGTGATTGAGAGGGCAGCTGTAAAGTTTAAAGTAGACATATCTTCTTGTTTGGAAAAATGTATCTCTTAAATAACATTTGTGTTGTTATATGTGAAGCAATTGCTTATCTTTGTAGTGTCTTTTCATAGAATTACTCAAGTGAAGAAGGATTATGGCGTGGGTGGGTGTGGTTTATTTTAAATACAATTTTAATTGATATTAATTCTTAATATTTAATATATGTTTATTATGTACTCAGAAATAGAAAATAGAATTAAAGGACGATTGGATGACTTGAGGTGAGTTCCGTACCTATCTTGATTTCACGGTCTTTCCATTTCTAGTTCCCCCAAATAACTGATATAAACTGGCTATATAGCCTTTCCATTTTTGCACACCTGTAAGGCTATAAATAGAATAAATATTTGCATTTTTTTAAAAGCAGCTTCATTCATCATGATTTTGAAAATTTGTTCCAATGATTGACATGCTATATTGGTTAATGTTTATAATGTGCTTTTGAAATGATGGTTTTGGAAAAGATGCCTAGACTTTGGAATTTTTATGAATTAATAATCTTAGTAATATATCTTCATAGTTGTTTCCTTGAATCAGGTTTATCCTATAGTAGCATAGGCTGTGGGATACGCCTTAGGAAGTTGGATTGGGGTAGGTACGGAAAATTTATTATTGTGTTTCTTGCTGACTTTCACCTCAAGTGAAAGGAATAGCTCTGAGTATGATTGAATTAGAGTTGGAGCATGAACGTGAAGTCCGATTGATGATTTAAATTGGGTGACTTTCGCAGGTGGTGTTTTTAAAACAGTGATATCCTTTTTAATAAATATTACTTATACAGCAACTATCATTTCTAATCGTGGAAAGTCCTGCTAAGGTGTTGCTCAATAAATTTTTCATAATCAATGACAATTCACGCAAAATATCATTAAGGTGAACAGTTTTTCTTTTCATAATATATATCTATATATATATATAATCACAGCTATTGTGCAACCAAGCGTAACAAGCTCATGATAGATGAGATCGTGCAGCATACTGTGGAACAACCACAGTCATGCACGAATGAGTCTGCCAATTGCCGCATTCCGGGTTTCCCAACTACTCATGATATGATTATCAGTATCATGCATGGCCATCCCTAGCATTGATTACAGCCTGGTACTTTCTTTCGACGCTGTCAATCAAACATCGGAACCGGACTTGCGATATGTTGGCCCACTCCTCTGCTAAGCGTGTTGGACAGGTTGAGATGAAATCGCTATCTGCAGAAGGTCCCAAGCACGCTCAATGGAATTCAAGTCTGGAGACCGAGATGGCCACTCCATTCCCTCAGAATCCTGGTTTTCTAGATAGATGTTATCCACCCATGCTCTGTGTGTTCGCGCATTATCATTCATCAAAATGAAGTCTTGTCCTGTTGCACCAGCATAGGGCCACATAAAGGGATGGAGATCTTCGTATTTATGCACCACACTTCTTGGCCAGTGAGCGCCAATCTGGGGGCAGTAGAGGTATTACGTAAGGCCACCAGCACTAATACCACCACCCCCACATAACACAACCCCGATCATGACAGTCATATTCCACTTTGGCATCAGGAAATCTTTCATTTCGACGTCGCCACACACGAACACGTTTATTATGAAAGTTCAAGCAGAATTACGACAAATCTGTGGGCAAGACAACTTACAATTGAGTAGGAGTCCAGTTGAGATGTTCTCTACTCAATTCCAGTTTCGCTTGATGGTGTCTCTCACTCACGGGTAACATCAAACCAGATATCTACGGTTCCTCAAACCCCTGACATGCAGTCTGCTTTTAATAGTATGTGTGGATATCGTCACCCC
This sequence comes from Chaetoderma sp. LZ-2023a, assembly GCA_034401795.1. NCBI lineage: Eukaryota > Metazoa > Mollusca > Caudofoveata > Chaetodermatida > Chaetodermatidae > Chaetoderma > Chaetoderma sp. LZ-2023a. Next base: position 37,444,482 of record CM067366.1, read on the forward strand.
CGTCGTCACGCTAAAGTGGTTTCGCAATACTGTAGTATTGGTGTTTAATGTTCGGCATGTATGTTGCAACCTGTGTTTTAATATGGGGTGGGATGGGGAGGAGGAGTTACAGTTGAAACAAAAACAAGTATTTGTTCTCTTGGGAATTTGATCACATGTTAACGAATTATCTAGTTTAAATTCAAAGAAATAAAGTAGCCAGCATCATAATGGATGGATCCGATATGTCACTCAAGTATATAAAGTTATAAACAATTCCGTCACATGTAGGCTAAAGTCACAATCAAAATGCATATAGAATGGTGTATCCATCTCCGTCATGACCATTGAATAGTCTGTCAAGAATACGAATTGTAGTACAATTTAATAAACATTCTGTTGAATATTTTGAAACTAATTTGACTGGCCGTTGTTGTTTCCATAGACATCGGCATTAACCAGTCGAATTAGTTTCAAAATATACAAGAGCTTAGTTGTATAGTTTACCTTGAAATTGGTATTCTAGAAATTCATGTATTGAATTATAAATTTATTACAACACCTTGTAAAGGTGAACTTAGCTAGAAATGGGCATGGCATAGCTAGAAATGGGCATGCCATAGCTAGAAATTAGCGGGGCATAGCTAGAAATGGGCATGGCATATCTAGAAATGGCCATGGCATAGCTAGAAATGGACTCATCTATTGAATGATCTACACTTAAATTCCTTCAATGACAACACGCCCGAGAAGACGTAACCCTTTAATGCCTAAATTTGGTCAATAATATAGAAACATTTGCTTATTAAATGCCCATTTGCAGGCCAAGAGAATGGCTTTTATTGAAAATTTACCAGTCATTCCAGTGTTAGGTTTTCAAAAAATCTTCTCTTGACCTGCAAATGTACATTAAATAAGAATATAATATTTTTATTTTCTTAACCGAATTTAGCCATTGAAGGGTTAAAGCTTAAAGCATGCCGATTTTATGAAAACAACAGTTTAGTCTTCCGTGTTGTTTCCACGCCTTGATAAAATGGGAAACTAACGTTTTTCCCATTATTATTCACGATAAATGGTGGGAAATCACCAAACCGAAAAAAAACAGCTCTGAAAGTGTCCCTGTGTAAAAAAGTATAGAGTTGAAAAGTGGTTTACGAAATTGCCTGAAATTAGTTTCAAAAGATTCAATAGAAATGAATGTTTATTAAAGTGCACCTTTATCAAACACATACAATTCGTACAACTGACGGACTTTTCTACGTTCGTGACGGAGCTATAGGTCATTTTGAATGTGATGTCAGCTCACACGTGACGTTTTTGATTATGTCGTGAGATTTTTGAGTGGCAGATCGAATCCTTTCAGTCAATCAGACTTCTTATTAGACAAGCGAAAGGTACTAAACATTTTAGAACAAGGTTCCTGAAAATTGTTGCTGTTTATGACAATATCTCAGTCAAATTGTTGCACAGAACAAGAAGACCAAGGGTCTGTGACGCTCACCTGGACCAGTAACGTTTGACACGTTTGCATTTAACTATACTCGATCCATTAAATCTAGAAACAAGATAGACACTAGTAGTGATAGCCACAAGGAGCACCATTCGAGCCCCCACCCTCTATTTGCTCTGCGTCAATCAAACACCACAAACAACTTTCAGTCAAATTCTTCAGTGAAATTGTTTGCAAAATATTTTAGCAGCTACAAAGATATAACCTTTTGAATATGTCATCTGTAAAAAAATCCAGCAGTCAGACAGGTAATAGTTAAAGGAATAAAATACACAATAGCAGATTTTATTTTGTTTGCTGTATTCTTTTCTTATGTTATATCCGAGCTGTTCTATGCAAGTTTTATCTTTTGGCGCATCTCATTAGAAAATTATGACTATAACACATATACACAAATGTAGCAAGAGCGCCCAGTCAAATTAGTTTCAAAATATTCAACAGAATATGTATTAAATAGAAAAGATCAAATAGAAAAGACATACAATTCGTAAAACAACGCTTTGTCAATTATCAATTAAGCATTCATGACGGACTTATCTATGCCATTCATGACGTAATTGATTATGATTTCATCTTATACAGCACATAGTTGATTATGATGCCATATGATTGATGGATAAACTGGAAAGGTCCATTGCCATATCTGCCAAGTAAGGGCAAGTAAATACTCACTAGGTCTAGCATATTTAGTAGAAGTTACTGATCACTGCTGCCTCTGACCGCCTTAATTGAAAACACGACTAATGGTAACGATATTTGAACAGATTGCCATTTGGTGGCCATATTGGATTTCATTGCATCTTGACCAATCAACAATTGTGTTCCTTCGCATACTTCATACAATTGATTGCCAAAGTTTTCCATAGAAACAAGTAAATATTTTATTACTGGCTATCATTGGAAAATTCATGTTTGACTTATACATGCACTCTACGGGAAGTGTCTTACTTTGCAAATGGGCAGTAATCTTTTGTAGAATACCCAGTACACAGACCCTCAATGGTTTCACAACTCACCCCCGCCATTGCAATAGATCTGTCCCCAGGGTGCTGGTATGAACGCCATTCGGCCATGCTCCTTTCACAAGTTATTAGGCCCGACAACGAGCCAGCTGGCATCACATGATCTGACCAGGGCGACGAGATGGACAGCATTAGGCTACTCCCAGGCCCTTAGGCCACGCCCCTTTCACCGGTCATTAGGTCTGACAAGAGGCCAGCTGCCGCCAGTAGATCTGACCTACCCCAGAGCGATGGTATAGAAGCCTTACCAGTGCGATGAAATGGGCCTCAGTTATGATTGACCTACAGGTGTCACGTGACCTCGGACATGCCTCAGTACACCTGTCAATCATTGACACATGCCTGCACATATACATCTCCAAAAAATGCGAAGATATGCGTGAAGATTTTGATTGGTCGAGAGGTGTCACATGATTTGTGACGTCATCTAATTTGCATATTATGCCACGCCGACATGACCATATATGGGCATGGGTGGTGACCCATTTCAAATTGATATGTCTTTGTCACCACCCATGCGCATATATAGTCATGTGGGCGTGACCTAATATGCAAATGCGATTACGTTACAGGTCACATGACCAGCTCTTTACCAATCAAAATCGGCACCCATAATTGAAGTAACTGTAAATCTGCGATGCCTGGTCATTACGGAATATTATAAGTCCTCTTCCCATATATAACAGTCAAACATGGCTCATGCTGATCTGATAAAAACTTTAGGCGTAGTCACCGTTCAAATGTCTATACTTAAAATTCCCACAACCTTACATTGGGCACGGAAAACTGATTTCCCAAAAACTGTTCGATTGAGCCTCTTCAAAGTTGGTGTGACATTAAATTTATATAGGACCTAGAGATTCTACAAGTTTCAAGTCGATCGGCGACTATTTTGCAAAAGGAATTAAAAAAAAAATGTTCTTCACCGTTTGTCATCCTACGTTGATTTCTACAAAAAAACAAAAACTGAAATCTTTTTACCAAAAGGTGCCTCTGGTGGATTTTGGAAAAAGAATTTTAAAAACATATTTTTCACAGTTGGGCATCGTGAGTTCATTTCTGCGAAAGAAGAAAACTGCTATTTTTGACCAAAATGTTTGCATTATGGCCAAAACTGTAAGCACAGAATAAACGATATATATGAAGTGACAATCAGTGCCGCGAGTGGTATAGATGGCACGCTAATCGGCATCACACGAAAACAGCATAGAGGGTGCGCTCGACGGTCACACTCAAAAGTACCAATTCTCGAGTATTTCAATAATAAACAGGAACAATGACAGAACCAATCGATGATAACCGGATCGTAACCCACCTCGTGGTGGCGAGCCTGAGCCATTTCAGCATGGAGAGAAATGAGTTGTGAGAGCATGTACAGCGCATCCACCCATGTGTAGGACGAGTTGCGAGAGAGGTGTATGAATACATTAAGCAATGTGAGGATGCATTGGGGATGTTGGACAAATCGGTCCAATTAGCACACTGAAAGACATTGTGCCAGTTACATGATGGAGTAGTGCAATGTTAGGCTTCAAGATCGTAACACGGTGATTTGGGCATAGGGAGATAGACAAGTTAGACGACGCTATTAAGTTAAGAGAACAACTAGAAGGCTATAACGATATGATAGATGCTATGGACACGGGTGAACCACATTAAGATGTGACTAGAAAGGTTGGCACGTTCACAGCACGTCAGTCGAAGAGAGACGAACCTGACATTCTCAGGCATTAGATGTCCAGGATGTGAAAGACAATAGACCAACTCAAATTAGGTGGGGACAATGCACCTATAAGGAAACGAACTTTCGTAAAGAAGTTATCTGTCATGAGTGCGGTGATCGTGGACATCAGACCTTTCAACGCCCGCATAATCAACAATTTACAAACAGAAACACAGACTTCGGGTTTGAAGCTATGTATTATTACTGTGTTCTGCGTAGTAGTAGAAATATTCTACAGCAGCAATCAGTCCTTCTTCGCTTTTGGCCAAAGTGTCTTGTCCTCAGCCGAAAACCTTAGCTCCATCAGGTCCATTCTTGACTTGCGTGTACCGAGTCCTGCTTTCTTGAAGTCACCTCGTAGCACGCTTAGCAAATTTATGCAATGATGTTCTTTTGTATTTGCTGGCTCTCAGTAGGGCAAATTCCAAGGCTCTCTGTGCTGGTGTCTCTCCTGGCATCCTTAGCACATGGCCAAACATGGACCATCTTTGCTGGGCCACCTTTACAGACAGTGGCGACGCCTATGTGGCGACGCCTATGTGCAGTGGTGGTGTGCTGGTTTAGTCTGTTATGTCCAGTTCTGAGACGAAAAATGGTCACTTGCTCGGGCCTCGAGAGATGATGGTAGGCATCTTCTGATTGAGGTGTTCTATAGAGTGACTTGATGATAGTCTTCATCTCTATGTGTAACCATGTTTTCTGTCTGATTCTCTTCTGCACCCACCTTTGCCATCTTGTCTGCTTCCTCATTTCCTTGGACTCCACAATGTGAAGGGATCCACTGCAATGCTATCCGAAAGCATTTGATGGTTTGTAGTGCTTCTTCAAGTTGTGGCAGTTTACCTTTGGTGATAGCCTCAAGGACAGAACGGGCATCAGATAAAAAGACAGTCTGTGCAATAGGGTCTGCTGTTCTGCTGATGGTATTAGCTGCATGGACCATTGCTTCGACTTCAGCTCTGTAGTTTGTGCAGTGTTTGCTTGTCGGTATTGCAGCTGACTCATGTTGTCCGTTTGGATACTGTATGTGCAGTCCGGCACCTCCGCTCCTAATTGCAGCTTTGGCTGATCCATCTGTGTAGATCCTTATCCATGTCTCCTGAGGGTACATTTCTTCCAGCATGGCTAGGGTCAGGGCCTTCTTGCTCACATCACTGTGTTCATCTTTGGTTGTGAGATGAGGTACTGTGGTGCGAATAGCTATGCTCTCTAGTTTGTTTTCCCAAGGTGGAGGATCAAGGGTGTGGTTTGGGTCTTCTATTTGTGCTGGCAACATTTCTTCGTGTTTCCTTTGAAGTGCTTTTGTCTCTTTCACAAAACTTGATCTTTTAAGTCTTCCTGATGACAGCTGTGCTTGCCTGATCTTCATCGGGTGGTTGTTGAACGATTTGAACGTTGCAGCTTGTATCAGTGCTTTGCATTCCCTTCCTTTGCTAAGTGGGGGGATGCCTGCTGTCTGCTCCAATTTTTCTAATGGTGTTGATCTCATTCCACCAGTGATGATGCGTAGTGCCTGGTTTTGTACTCTGTCGAGGTTCTGTTGATGAACCAATATTGACACTGGGGAGTTTGGTCTTGTGGAACTTTCCTGTACGGATTTCAATGCAGCAGCAAGGTAACAGGTGAAAAACATAGGAGATAGACCATATCCGTGTGGGGAGCCGATTGGTGTCTTAAACTATACAGACTTCACTGATTTGACTCGTACTCTCAGCTAGGTGTTTGCAAGCAGTAGTCTCACTAGTCGTAGCTCATCTTCATTTCAAATGGACGGGCGTAGTACATCTAGGATCTTTGAGTGGTTAATTGTGTCGAAGGCTCGTGACATGTCAATGCCCATTTTGTGGAAATCCCAGTGTTTGGACATGACTACTGACACAAGCATGCGTTGAACCCATACAATGTCCGCACAGCTGCGTCCACGTTTGAAGCCACTTTGACATGATCCAATGAAGTCATCGATCTTGTCTCGGTTGCAGCATAGAGTAACATTGGATGGGAATTTCCGCATGCTGTTGAGGATCACAATGGGCAACAGATTGGCTTGGTGGCCAGGTGGCTTCTTGGGCTTGGGTAGTACGATAAGGGTGCATTTGCCTACAGCTTCGATGGGAAGGTGTTGCATAAAAGCTGAACTGGTTAGGTACGTGATCGGTTTTGAGATAATATCACTAGTATATTTGAATAGTTCATTGCTCATTCCATTAGGTGCAGATGCACGTCCATTTTTCAGGGCTTTAAGTGCGTTATCAACTTCTGCTGTTTTAATTCGTGTTAGTGATGGCCTGGGCTCTCCTGAGAACGGGTGCAAGGGCTCATCATCATGGTCAGTGAAATGTTCCCTGGGCAGTGGCCTTCAGAATTGTGTACAGTGAATGGTAGTGTGTAGTCAGTAACTCTCCGGGCTCAGGCTGCCCGAAAGAGTTTGTGATAGTCATCAGTAGCAGTGATTTCATCTGCTAGGGAGTCTGCTTGTTGAATAGCCAGATTTTTTAAAGCATTTGCTAATGTAGTGCAGAATGTTATTGCACTCCCGGCGTAGTTTGGTGCGGTCTTCATTCGTCCATAGATTTGTTCAGCTACCACATATCTGCGCAAGGCATGTCACCTCAACTACAGAAGGTAGACGTCATCCAAAAATGACCTAAATTTAATTGAAGTCTGTAGCATACTATAAGATATGGACTTCTACCGATCATACTTGAGAGATTACACTGAACTGGGTAGACAGTTCACCACGCTGACAAAAAAGTACACTCATGTCCGGTGTGGTGTGGAAGAGCAAATAGCGTTCATCAAATTGAAGAACCTTTTATGCAGTGACATGGTCCTAACGTACCAAGATCTCACCAAGTCTTATCGTATGCACACAGTTTGAAGCTATGGCGATCTTATATGTTAAACCAGTGTTACAGTGACACTAATGTGAGCTCTTCCATGGCACCGGATATGAACCTCAGAGATTACAACAATACTGCATATGGAAGCAGGGGCCCAGAAGCTAGTAAATAACAGTCGGGAAATGGGATCGCTGGACCGAGCAGTTCCTGGTCCAACTAAACATGGCAAGAAGTGGTCAGGATATCGATACTGCTCGTCCACAAGTATTCAGAATGATACATGGGGTTGAATGTACAATCGCTACTGTGGATCATAGACAGATTAAGCAACACGCCTAAAGGATAACCATGACCAAATCCCACATCATTAAGAATAAGATTAGGGAGATGCTAGAGGTGTGATTAATCAGACCCGACATCTCCCTGGGCTTCACTCCTCACACTGATGCCAAAGAAGGATGGTGACATAGATATTTGCATAGACTAACACTGGCTGAACTCAGTATATCGCAAAGACTTGTAACCCCTACCACGCATATGAAAGACCAATGCAGGGTGCAATGCTGTTTTCTAAGATTGACTTAAAATCTGGCTACTGGCAGATACCCATGACCTACAAAGGCATCAAGAATACTGCATTCTTCTGCTCTGAGCAGATTATTTGAATGAGTCTGTACACCCTTCAAGGATTTTTCGGGCACGTGCAATGCACAATGAATGAGATCATTTGAGAGTGCGTAGGAAAATGCATGGACGTTTTTCATCGATAGTGTCGTAGTATACTCGAGAAGCCCTGCAGAACATGCTCGTCATCTGCGTCCAGTCGTGCAAAAGGGACGACGGTATAATATTCAATTGACATGCACGAAATGTGATTTCATGAGGAGGTCTGTAGATTTATTCAGCTACCACATATCTGCGCAAGGCATGTCACCTCAGTCACACGCAGAAGGTAAACGTCACCAAATAAATGAACCCACCTCTAAATTTAAGTGAAGTCTATATACTATGAGATATGGACTTCTACCGATCATACCTGAGAGATTGCATTGAAATAGCTAGACAGCTCACCACGCTAACAAAAAGTACACTCGTTTCCAGTGGGGTGTGGAAGAGCAAATAGCTCAAATTGAAATGCCTTTTATGCAGTGACATGGTCCTGCACGATCTCAACAAGCCTTATCATTTGTACACAAATTTGGAACGTGTCATTCAGTATTTTAGAGCTGGCCATCAGAGACTACAAAAGAACTCAAAGTCTGATTAACGAGTCTTTTGTTTGCTCAGATGCTGGATATGTGCCCAACTTGTCAAACCAACAGACCAGTAATGACAAGACCCAAGTACACTCCACTGCTTATGGGCAACTACTCATGGCAGCAGATTGGCATGGACCATATAGGCCTGCTAATCGAATCCACGAGGGGGTGCGTGTAAATCCTAAGCATCATAATTCACTGTTGGGAAGAGGTGTACCCAATTCCAGCTAAAATGGCTAGCAACATCGAAGGCAAATCTTTCAATGAATACATTGCATGCCACGGTGTTCCACAGATTTTGATCATTGATCAACATAAAGAATTTTTTTGCAAAAATCACCGAGGCCAGAGATAATGAGTATGGCATAGATCATCATTTATCCAGCCACTGCAATTATCAGACGAATGGAAGGACAATGATTCAACCATAAAATTAAAGAATGGATCCAGAGTCCTTAACTAAGCTCGAGAATATCAGAACGAGTTGGGTATATGGCTTACCGCAGCACTTGGCATGCCCCGACAGGTTACAATCTTACTCACAGCCATGGAGGTAGATGAACTATGACAGCACCTGTCCATGGGCTTTATAGCTTTATCGATCATTTAATTTCCTTGAGCAATGCCTTAGTCAGAGCTCAAGAGCCACAGAAGCCTCCAGAGAATACCATCACAGGCTATTGATAAACCCGCAAACGTGTTGGAGTTTAAAGTGGGTAGTTCCATGGCAGTAACTGTCAAGGAGCGGATGAGCTAATGACACATAGAGATCCAGAGTATGAGATTTTCAAGCTGAACAGACTGGTTGCCCACGTATGCCACCAGTTATGATTTATATATTTAAAGTTACTACATCTGATTATCTCTCATAATCATTTATGTACTGTTTTGTTATTGTTAAAGGTGAGAAGTTAAATAAATTGTAAAAATTCCTGCATCTTTATACTTTTAACCTCTGTTCCTCTTAGTCAGCTGGTGATATGGACTTCCTCCCCAATGATTCTATGGATTCTGAAGTGAGTCTCTATTTCCACAGTCCACCCTTGAATGCTGTGTGGTCAACCCATTGCGAGGGTCTAAGAAGTATGATATCGGACGCCACTGTTGAGTTAAACCCTTCCGAGGATGAATGCATGACCAGCCCTGTGGGAATGTGATTGTTCCGTTGGTGTGCTACATGACCAACAAATATCTGTAGCCGGCTCGCCGGACATCACTGTCTGAATTCCTCAATCCAGAGAGCAATCACTGAGTTGGACCTGTCATCCAAGGATGGCGGTACCGCGCCATAAGTGGCATAGTACACAGCAATAGTCGGCCCACTCGCTACACTTGTAATTCTCTTGATTCAGTGTCAACATCTATAGAGTTTGCAAAGGACACCACAGCACAAACTTATGAAATGTGCGGAATACTGACATCAAAGAAGCAACATACTACAGCATGTTAATACTATCATATACACCCTGTTGTTGGCTTGGCGGCTGGCCAGGAAATATAACTGTTTGCCGTCACAGACAGCAACAGTTTCCAGTCAAATTAGGTTCGAAATATTCAACATAATATTTTTTGCATTGTAAATGATTTTTCGTGTTTGATCTAGAGCCCAAAGGATTAATAAGCTCATAACAACCTCAATAAACAGAAATAAATTAATAGAATTAAATACGAGTTTAAGCTAGTGAGATCATCATTTGGTGAGAATAATGTCAATATGTCTTAGCGACACACGTATACACAATTTTGTTTTATTGTGCTTGTTCACAGATTATCACAACCACACTGATAAGTTACAGCTCCAGTACCAGATCAATATGGGCAAGCATAGTAACTTGCGCTCTCAGGGCTCATCCAATTTAACAAATTTATGATTCCTTCAATATTATACGATTCAGGTACCAGGAGTTATGCTGGTGAACTGTCAATACCCAGTATATCAATTTTAAGGTAACAATCTGTTGAATATTTTGAAATTTGAAGTCGTCACTGTCATAAGTATCAACAGCTCTCGGGCAAATTAAGTTGAAAATATTCAGAATACTATTTATTAAAGTGTAAACAAGTTTCGAATTTGGCATTTCTGGTTCAAACTGTTAAAATCAATCAGAATGAAACTAAATTATACAGCATGCGATAGAACAATCCATTTCTAGCTATGCCACGCCAATTTCTAGCTAAGATTAGCCCACCTTTTAGCCCATGTTGTAATCGAGGTGAAACTTTGAAACCTGATACTCAGAATCTAAACTTCATGGCAAATATATAGGTAGATTTTTGAATACATGGAAACTAATTTTACTAGGACATGTTGATGCATTTGGATTACTTGGATGATGATGATGATGATGATGATGATGATGATGATGATGATGATGATGATGATGATGATGATGATGACGATGATGATGATGATAAGTGACTATGTTCTGCAGCTGAAGCTGTGAAAATCAAATTTTCTTCAACATTCTCCAATGTGTCTTGTCCACTACAAGTGTCCTAAAACCCGGTAAGTTCTTTTTTGTCTTCAGTGGCACTAGAGATCTGATGGTAAAACACTTTGGAAACTGAAATTGTGGCATCCGTTGCGTGCCTAGTATATGTCTGCACCTCCCACTGCAAATTCCAGCGCTTGCTGAGCAGGCATATCCGTTAAGCAGATTGTATAGCGCTGAATTTGACTGTTTGGCCGTCGATGATTTGTAATGGCTGGGAGATGTTTAAGGTGGCATGAACTCAGCTTGTTCAACAGAGCTTTTGGAGTTGCCTAGCTGCTGCAATTATGAATGTACATGTAGCATCATCTCGTTGCAGCTTAACTTTCGAGGGGGAAATCAGAGCCACGAATTCATAACTTCCAAAAGTTCAAATGTTGGTAGAGCTGCAGAGGGGAGAATCTGCTCTTCCTTCACTTATCAGTGCCCGATGAGTGGAGGGTCAACATTGATTTCTGTTATGCTGGAGCTATATATGAGTGAACTTTAGTTTCATTCACGAAAAATGTCTATGGCCTTTAGCTGTTCTGCAGCTATGGGAAGTATTATATCACGAGGACATTTTTCCTCGCTGATAAAGTCAACATCATCTGTCTTGTGGTGTGTTCTCGGACCGATTATAAAGCTGCAGCGAGGTAGCAACTAAAGAGCCCTGGTGATAAACCACCACCTTGTGCTGACCATATTGATGTCTGACACTGTGCCAAGAGTTTTGATTTGAGGCGACGACTTAGTCTTTGTTTGTCAAGAAGAGTCTTACCAGGAGTAGTTCATCATGATTGCATCCAGCTGGATGGAGAAATTAAAAGGCATGTGGTCAAATGCATGTGATATGTCAATTCCTATCTTATAGAAGTTTCAGTGATTTGATAGTACTACTGATATTAGCATTTCTTGTGACACGACTATGTTGGCGCAGCTATGGTCTCTCTTAAAACCACACTGCCTGTTTCCAGTAAATGTGTCAATCTTATCTCTGACACGAGATATTGTCACATTTCATAGAATCTTTCAGATGCTGTTCAAATGCATTAGTGGTTTCAAGTTGGAAAGAGGTCCGGGTTGTTTCTCAGGATTTGTAACAGCAATTAGTATACCTTCTCCCACATTATCGATGGTGAGGTGTCATTGAAAGGCAGAGCTGATAATATGTGCGATTTCTGTCGGGATGGAATAATCTGCATTTTAAGGAGTTAGTTATTAATGCCATCAGATATGCATGCATTGCTATTCGTTAACGATATTAAATCTGTTCTAATTTTTGCTTCTGTTATTGGCTTTTACAGGAATCGTGGTTGGCTTTCATAGGTCGGAAATGTTTCATTTTCTGTGTCAATGAATTGATCTCTGAACTATTTCATGATGGATTCAGCTTTACCCTGGTCTGAGCCGATGAAATGACAATTGGAGTTATGAACAGCATGTGGTTGTTGTGGAGTACTGACTGTTTATGCATGGCTTGCTTCGAACATTTTTCAACAATCATTTGGGGACATGATCTCATGTATTAGGCCAGCCACTCTTTTGATGCCAAATCCTTTCAATTGTTTACTAACTGGGCTCATGATTTTATTGGGATGCTGTCTAAGTTCAGTTTGGTGTTCATTTGGACTGCTTTGAGATATGCAGAGTCACCGTGTTTTATGCTGTTCAGACATCTTTGTAACAGGTAGATCATCAATATGGAATTAACTTTGCTTGGTATTCCTAACTACACTGAGGTTTTAGCAGCCGATATCTCCATACATTTTAGGAATATACTTAGGGCTTCGTTTGGTTTGCAGTTGATGTCGACTATGGCTATCTGCGCAATCATTGTTTTCCTATATGATGCCTGGATGACCTTGACGGTAGCTGGTGTTCAGAGATCATGGCTGACATTGTATTTTTATTTTGATGGTCGGCTCTAGATGAGGAACATTTCTTCAATCTGTATTCGCGTAATCACTGATTTGTTGTCAGAATTAATGTTTCTACCACCGTAGGATCGTGAGTCTGGGAGTAACGTCATCGCATTCATCTTGCTCATTCTGTAGGCAATCTGAATAAAGATGGCTTTTGAGGTTTAGGGTTTTAGTTTTCTTGTTGGCTATGTGTCCTGTTCATGTTGTTCGATGATGGCAAGGGTGCTTAATGGCTGTGTTTGTTGCACATAAATCATAATGTGCAGATGACGGCAGCTAATGCAGCTCCATTACCGTTGCACTTTCTCATTGTATATGAACCAATTCACGAATCAAAACCTGTTTGCTTGTCGATGTTGCTTTGTTCTCCCAGCTTGAAGTTGAAGTGACCACATAGGAAGGGTCGTCAGCTTGCTGGGATGTTAATTGCTGTGCACAATTCATCATAGGAATCAAGTATTGAAGGATCGATAGGTGATTTCTCAACAGTTGGGCCATATGCATTCACAATGCGACATTTTGTGGTAGTGCCATTTCTCATTGGCATGTCTCTGGCAATAAATGCAATACTGATGTAAAGAAAACCGATGACATGGTCCTTCAGTCTTGGTCCAATTACAATGACATCAGTCTTGGTCCAATTACAAAAGCTATACCTCGGTGATTGGATATGTTCTGTTCTTTGAGTACAATTAGTTTATGACCACGAGGTGTTCTGAGTGAGTACCTTTGTCTCTTTGATGGGTGCGATACCAATGGTGTATAGTCCAGTCAATCTAGGCCAAAAATATTTTAACCCGGAACAAATTGCAACATAATTTTTTTACCTCGCCCAGTGTATAGGGGGCCATCATGTACAACATATCAAAAGTCCTCCAAAATTCCAATAGGGGAAAGGGTAAAATTTGCATAATTATTACCAGATTTGGGCCATTTCACCTGAAAAATCCATTTTTCTTTATTTCTTTAAAACCGGTATGTAATATATGTGTGACTGGGTATTTTTGGACTTTTTTAGTAATAAATGAATACGATTGACATATTCTCCACAAATTAAATGTATTGTGTTATGCCACTTGCATGAATCTACCTAATACCATCATTGATATTGATACAATACATATTATATTTTATTATGTCACGGTATTGTGTGTTTCTAAGCTAAGCTAAGATGAAATAGTATGGCATAGGTACCTGGTTTCTACTAATTTCATCTTGCATCAATTATCCAAGTCATCTTCCTCAATGAGCGTTATTGAATTCGAGCAACGGAGACCCTTACAGTCTTCGCAGGCGGATGTGCAACTGAGCCCATGTTTTCTACAGGTGCATCTCTTTGATTCACAGCCAGTTTTGCAGCTGCATCTAAATGAATACAGTAAATCGTCAGGTGCTGCCAGCATGTCAGTCTTAACAGGCAGCATTTGGTGGTTGAGAACTTTCCAGCCCCATTCTGTTGGATCCATATCTCCAGCATCTCCTCTCCAAACTTGAATTTGGTAGTACACGCGAAGTCTGTGAAACTTTGCGGATGCGGGTGTTGGTGGTAAATCTCATGCTTCAACATACTTGGAACTTTTTGCAACCTTCTCCCTGAATCGATTGTACCGCAAAGCAACTAGACTATCCATTGAAGTGCCATTGTATAGAATAAGCATTGCCTTCTCACCTGCTTTTATCACGTCATCTTTATTCGCATTACTCATTGTAAACACTTCAGCAATTTGAGAGAGTTCTTTGCAGCACTGGATTTTGCTAAGGGATGCAGATTTTCCAATTCCATAAAGCCTAGATGTTGAGTCACAGCCAAGGATAGCATGGATAAATAACAGCTGTGAGCACAAACAGAACCCGAGTTTTTCCTTTGCCATTTTGATATTCCACAGTCGGGGTTTCTTTGCATTTTGCTTTGGCTCTGGTCTGAAAAATAGCTGACAGCCATTCATATCAGTATGGTATAGAAGCAACACCAGTAGGTCGGTATCGTCTCCAATATTCTACTGTGTCAACTTCAGCATCTGCAATTGTAGGTAGTGGTAGGTTGAATGCATTTGCAATCAAGATTGTACTGAGAGAAGCAAAAACCATGAGGTGTCCTCGAACTGCTCGAGAAATTGCCTTTCCACTAAGAATGTGTTTGATAGCATTCTCAGCGTAGACTACCTCTAGAATAGGCGCAAGACCGCTTCCTGCCATTAAGTGACCAATGCAGCCAAGGAAGCTCATCTCCATATGAAGACCTCCGAGTCTTAGAAAAATTTTCTTTAATGGACTACAGCTCGGCTCAATCTCTATGATAGTCATAGCTTTCCAAAATAAGGGCTGATCAAATGTAATCACGGGTGCAACATGGTATCGGTTTGCCTGTTCACAAACATAAGTCAAAGTGGAAAAGATGCAGGTCATGTTACTTGGCTCTAGATCTATCATCGGAAGGAAAATAACAGACGATTTACCTGGATAAACTCCTTGGTGAACAGTTTGCATCATGCCAGACCATGACTGTCTCCTTGAACGCAGAAACAAAGAGAAATCCCAGAGGATGTCAATGTCAGCTGTTGGGTCTGTTTGTTCCATCGCAGTTAACTCCTTAAAGGTCAATGGGAAGTTCCTGGTATGCTGAGACTCAAAGTTCCTGATACAGATCTTGCCAACTTGCTTGACATCTTCAGATGTTACATTTATCCTTGGAATAAGTTTGCACGAAAGGTTTCCTGGTGTAACAGATGCAATGATTCCCATTCCATGAAATGTATTATGCCCATCTATTGTGCAAATATTGTGATCCACATTGTCGGCAACAAACTGAATGAACTCGCCTGATAATGGCTGTGGTAGATCTCCACCATGAAGTGATGCACTGCGCTCAAACCTCTGTATCTCCGCGTATGAACATCCAAATCCGTGCTTATACAAGGTGTCAACAATAAATCTAGATCCAAATTTATGGTGCATCTCACATGACAGCCCGAACTGCAAATGTGCCAAAATAACTCTAGGACGAGTTCCTTGCATAATAGCCTGTCCTACTGATGCCTGTTTCATTTCTGTGTCTTTTCCAGTAAACAAAATCCGCAATAATTCCCGCAGTGTCTCTGGTAAATAATTCAATGCCTTTACTGGGTCGCTCATTTGCTCCCTTGATGGATAGCTTTCAGATGATGTGCATGAATCAATTAACTTAATATCGTGTCTAAGCAGTTTGGCAGCTGTCTGGATGATTAGCATGCTCTCTGATTTGGAATCCTTTCTCTTCTGTTCCTTATAGAAGTCAGTCAAAATAGTAGATGCTTTAGAACGAAAGGTAACAACGTTTGGCTTACCATTCACAGTGCTAATAAATATTTCATCGCCATAATTATCTTTTATTTTATCCTGCATGTATTTTGTACTGTATGCTTTATTCTCTTTATCATCGAGATACTCTTGCATTTTATTAACGAGGTCGTGGAGGGTCAGCTGCTCATCATCATTATTTTCAAGAAATGCCATTGTCGCACTAAATGCTCTTACTCTGTCCAAGTCTTCTGGCCTTCCATGTTTTTGGGATGAGCAAGATGAGTGCAGCTGAGGGATATTTTTCATGGTTCGAAAATTTAGCTGCAGCTTTGATGGTATACTGCATTGACAACGCATAAATTCGGCGTGAAGGCAAGCCGCCCAGCTACAAGTTTGCCCCATTCGTCTTTTCTCTGCTCACAGGCCTCGGCGATACTACATTGAAAGTCATGAGTACTTACTGGATAAATATCATAGCCACGTTTCTTTCCATCTTGAATTTTTGCAGGGTATCCGCATAGCAAACAATGTTCACTAAAATTGAATGTTGGACTTTCTGAACGGAGTGTTCGCATGGGTGGCGGAGATTGTTCAATTTTCTCTGCGTCACGGGCAATCCGCTTGGGATCAATGAACTCCCGTCGACATTTTACATGAACCCTCTGTCCTACTTCAGCTATGACATCGTTTTCACGGGCTCTGCTAGCATTGTTAATACCGTCACAGCCTTTAACTCGAAGATTAACAGTTTGTGAGCCATTTTCTAGGCTCTGGTTACAAATAACGCATGTATCTAAATCCATGTCCATATTCTGATTGAATTGTATAGAAATTTATTCAAATTGTGAGATAGAAGTGAAAATTAAAATGCAATTTATTTTAGATAAAATTTTAAAAGCGAAAAACAAAATTAAACTTACTTTAAATATAATTTTTTTAAATTACCCGGGCCCTGTGCATACAACCATATTTAATCTGTGGTTTGGAGAATTTGTACAAGTGGTTCAAGGCAATATTGCCAATTGCTTACTGTCTTCCGTGACCATGAAATTCAGAGCTTAGACAACATTTCTACTTCGTTTATTTGCGGAATGAAGCAGGTAAGGGAAGTTTCATTATTCGGATAATGGCGGTAGCTAAATATGCGAATTTACCCACTTTCCCATCGAGTGATTTTGGAGGACTTTTGATATGTGACACCTGGCAGTCCCATGAATGCCGCAGAAAAGAAATACATTCTGTTGCAATTTGTTCTAGGTTAATTTGTAGTTTTACTGGACTAGTAGTAATCGTAGCCTCTTCCCAGCGTTCTTTTTCAATGAGCTTGCTAGACATTGAACATTCCATGTTATGATAGCGAAAGCAAATTGACGTGGCAGTGTTCAAGGGTAGCGAACACTGTTGTTGTTTAGTTGAAGAAAATTAGACCTGATCAGGCTGTATGCAATTGTTAGTTCACATGAGTTGATGATTTTAGCTTCTCCGAATGTATGGGCAGAGGAGACCATATGAATGTCTCATCATCTGTCTCTTACCTGTATAGTTACAATAAAAAAGATTCTGAGAAAGTCAGGCCTTTCGGGTTTATTGAAGCACATACGACTTAAGTTTGGTTGATAAATGTCACCTGACCTTATATATAATGTTCAGACAGTCCATAGCACGCAGCACAATACACACTAATATTAAACTCAAACTCAATGAGTCTGGTACCAGCCACAAAATAAATCATGCCAATAACACTGCATTAGTACACTGTAAGCCATGTTTCTTAGAGCAGTGGCCATAGAATAGATAAGTCATATTAGCATAATTACCAATTATAATAACACATCAGGGTGTAGATTGTCTAGAAAAGTTGACAAATTTTAATTTTAAAAATTCACACCCGACAATGAATATGTTGGCACAAGGACATAGATATTACATTTCTGTTCAATATTTACACTATCACGGATGATTATGCCAGGTTCTGTACTACAGAAATAATATCATTAGCAGTCTCAAAAATGTTTCCTTAATAAACCAATTTATATGATGTGTAAATACAAAGTCGGCCATGCACTTTAATGCCATCGCATTAATAATCTTAATGATTGATGCATATGCTCATAGCATATATGGACTTCACATGGATATCTCACTCCCAACACCATGTAAATGGCATGGAACAGTGCGCGGGTCATATGAAACAAATATACAGCCACATGAGCAGTGAAAATCTGTTATTACAGAACCACCGGTGAGTGTGTGAATATCCATCACCACCTACACCATCACTACCATTAACAGTCGTGCATATATATATATATATATATATATATATATATATATATATATATATATATATATATATATATATATATATATATATATATATATATATATATATATATATATATATATATATATAAATATATATATATATTTGAATAGTCCTATAATATAACAGTTTAACATTATATCAAACTAACAATAATTTTCATAATAATTCTGCAATATTTATCAATTCTATTTGAAATATCGATCTCATTCTGTGACATTCTTTTATAAACAAGCGATATATAGAGCTATCGAAATATCTTGTCCATTTCTATATCTGTATTGGTGTATGTAATATTGTGGAGAGTCAGATGGGTGTAGAGTGAGATTGTGTCATGGCCAGCCCTTGTGCCACCACTAGTCTTAGTGCATCATCCCATGTTAGGTAGTGCAGGTCACTATAGTTTTGCACTGATTTAAGTAAAATCACATAGTTTCACTAACGTTTCACATTTTACAGACAAAATCAAGACAAATAAATCGTATTGACAGCCCCAGATCCAATTCCTTATTGGACAAACTTGTGCGGCATACAGTCAAGCCACTTTGACAAATAGTTTATAGAGCCATGGTTTGCGGAAATAGGATCACTCTGGAGGCTTGGTCTGAATTCCATAGTTCCAAATGAGACAGGTGTTTGGCTGTTCACTGACATGGGCAGCCGCGCACTGTGGTTGCGGTACATACTAATATAATCATGTATCCCTCTCTCATCCGAGAGATTATAAACATTAGAACTAATACAAGGTGTACCACGTTTCCTGTGCTAGACCAGTTGTCGCACAAAGAAGCAGGGTCTCCTGATCAGTGCTGTGAGGAAGTGGCTGTTCCTGGCCAACACTGTAGCCGCAGAGTGAGTGTGGTGTTGCCACAGTGCTGAAATCAACACAACACAACAGCAATGCCACGAGGGGGCTTCCTTGTTCAGAAGGTCACCTAGGGCTCTTCATACAGTGTGTAGTAATTAGATGTCATTTTGGTTGCTAAGATGAAATTTTAGACTTCATTTGTGGGATAATAGAGCGTTTTCCTTGTATGCCCATCTCAGCAGGACTTAGGCCTATCACACAGTAGATTTGGATTTTATTAAAGGTTTACATAATATAGGTCTCTAAAATGATATTTATGGAGGGGGTCCAAAAGAATAAGCGATTAACAAGGAACTGAAGGAAGGCTGTTTTCTCTCTCTATGATGTGCTGTTAACACTAACTTAAATGGTCAGGATAACGGTAGGCCCGTGTAGCCACAAGGCATGCCAGCTGGCTAAATCTTAACACGTAGCTTAGTGACAGATACACCCATGCAGGTAGGAAGTGCACAGTATAGAAAGATTACAAGGAAGAGTTCACTGCATCAATGACTAAGTTCAAACTAAATTTGTGTTGTCTTGGAGAGGCATCAATAGTTCCCTCTCCATTCTCTCGTTTCTCTTTCTTATTGGCAGTATACAAAGAAAAGAAACCCTGCCTTCTGACCAGTGGTCCGTCTTCCTTTCTTCCCTTCTCTCATCTTTCTTTAATATGTAAGTAGCTATTTGTGGAACTAATGGGCGATACAAATAGCAGCATCAGCTAGCTTATACCTTAAGTGTAGGATATAGAACCGCCTAGACATAGCCCTTCCTTCACCCCATTCTGGACCATTAACTCCACAATGATAGACCCAGATTCTCAGAAATTTGACCGGAATGTACCAGTGAATGCACAGCCTTACCCACTCGTATCAAAGTATGTCTCACCTCTCAAAGGGGTTTCCTGATCTAGGCCCGCAGGGAAAGAACGAATGTAGGGACCATCAGATTTTTGTGACAGGCTCCAACAGTCTTACCAACACCGAGAACCAATAGAGATTCCTTAGAATCCGTTCCCCTCCTTCCAACCTTGTGGAGGTATTGATGGATGGACTATGGTTGGAGTCGTGCGACATAGTGCTCAGACAAGCACGTCACGTATGGTATTTGGTACATCTCCGTCATGGTGGTGTCTTATTTTAACTATATGTTCCTGAAATGCTTAAGCTGTCACATTGCATTGTCACATGTTTAGCATGTTGTTGTTGTTGTTGTTGTTGTTGTTGTTGTTGTTGTTATTTCGCGTAACATACCTCGGGTTATATGTTGTCCTGAACTCGCTGTCTGTATGCTAAAAAGGGATATTTATACATGGTCCGAATTTAGTACATGGTATACCATGTTGCTGGGATGATTGACAATATTGTAACAAAGTAACAATGAATATTCTGATGGACACATAACATATCCCTGAAAATGCAGTTTAGTGGGCTGGTAGCCGACTAGATTAAGCAGAACACACAATACCGGCCAGTAACTTATGATATCTGGGATATGATAATAAGACAAATTAGAATATATTAGTTATTGTTTGAAGGATGAGAACCTAATTTATACGCGTCTTTCATCTAGAGTCATTGACATACTAAACCAGGAAGTGGTCATTTCTCGAAAAACACCTCGAAAACGTCTTCCACTGAGGACGTACAGGAAAAAGTTCACAGCGTTGTTTGAATGCGTGAACACCATGATCAGCCTAACTGTCAGCTGTTTCAAAGCAGCTGTTCTAATGTCACCGCCTGGTGTAACATTCCAGTTGACTAACCCAGGGATGCTGATGGCAGCGTTAGGAAGCAGACATAAAAAAGTAGTTATGCAAACTGCCAAAAGCATTGTAGTTACTGATCTGTTTTGGCGTTTCCTCTCTTGAGTCGAGGTGCCATCTGTCGACCTGTATATTTCCCTTGCCGTTCTCAGTTTAATTATGATAGCAATGTTCCCTAGAAATAATAATGTCAGTGGAATTATAACGAAAAATGTCGCGTCAACGAACAGCCAGATTGATGTAAAGAATCTTTGATATTTTAACTTGACAGAACAGTTATATCTACCGTAGTAGTTGCTTTCTTCATACATAAATATGTACACAATACAGATGATGCAATCCAAGATGAACAGGAAGATGACGGATCGACGCGCATTCGAAAGTGTACAAACTGTATTTGCTTTCAACGGAAGGCACACAGCCACATCCCGTTCTAGTGTCAAAAGCACAACTAACCAAATTGGGTAGTATTGGAGCAACAGACGGGCCGTCATCAGAAACGAGCAGCCAATGTTCGTGAATGAGACATTGGTGATTTCTGCCACCTTAAACATACATTCCAAACTTAAGACAAGACAGTCCATCGCAGCCAGAAGCATCATAACAAAGATGGCGGATGTTACTGGCTTTATCCTCCGTAGAACCAAGAATGAAAGTATGTTACACGGAACACCAATAGCGGTAAGTACAAATATGTAGTTGGAATTGATATAAAAGGCTGCCCATGATATAGGATCTCTGTAATACTCGGTCCAGTAGGAGACAGTTGCTAGTGATCCTATATTTCCGTTGTCGGTAGTAAGATTGAAGTCAAGCTCTTCCCATTGTGACTGGGTTATTTCATACGGTATAGGCGAAGTGCTATCCATGGCGGATATTAGTTCAATTTGTCTTCACCTGTGTCTGAAAAGGCAATTTATATATGTGCTATGCTTTACGATGCCTACTTCAATTGTAGGTTTAACTGCTGATTTTTTTCAGACAATATATTCTGCGGGATATATCTCTGGACCTGCTAAATATCTTGAAAACCATTTGACTGATTTGACAGAATCAAATTGCTTTCAAAATTTTCAGCACGTCAAGAGTATTTTCTCTTTGAAATTATTGTCTGAAGGTTTGCAGAATAAATTAAATTAGATAAGATTTTATTTAGGCCTATATATGCCACGCAACGTATTTTTTTATACAGACTCTTGAATCAAATGGCTGCCGACCAGGCGCAAGCCCAATCCAACTTAGCAGTCAATCTAGTTAAATACAGTTAATAAAATCCTGCTTTTTACAGTAATAATTATCTTAACACCCTCTTGTGTCAACTTAACCTTGTAATGGTCAATCTGACCAAAACAACTCTGCAGTCGTCTTGAGGCATGCCTATTAGCAGGTCAATAGAAGACTATTTTTTTAGAATTAACGATTGGAATGACTGGCTCGGTAACCGAGTCAGTCATTCCAGTGGTACATTTTCAAAAATACTCTTCTCTTGACCTGCAAATGGATACTGGGTAAGCTAAAGCTTGAATTTTCTTGACCATTACCCCATTAATGGTCAAGCCGGTCAAATTTACAACAAAATAGTCTTCTAATGTTAAAATTTCTTGAAAAGTGTTGGCCATTATAATGCTTAATTGATACAAGTAGTATTTCTAATGCTTTGAGGCGCTGTTGACACAAAAGAGGTTAACCACAGATATATGACAGGATGCTTAGCCCAAAGCTAGTAACATTCATTTCTAATCAAAGACTTTGTTGTAATATGAAGAATATTTAAAACATACCCTGCGTTGTGCAACTGAATAACACTAGGTTAAATATGAAAGCACAGGATATTGTGATTATAAACTCTCAGTATGTTTATATTCACGCGAGTTGGCCATTTAATAATGAGTCTCTATCGTTCCTTTACTCATACATATATATTTATAATTACTCAGTTTTCAGTTTTCTTTATTTCACTCCTCGACCTATTAGACCCTATTTATAAATGTATTTTTTTATATTCTGTAAATTCCCGTCTCTGATATTGGTTGAGCTCCCCATTTTCCATATTATCAATGCCATATATTTTCTTTGATAACTAATTAGATTGTTAATATTTTGCATCAATATACAATCACGCTTGCTTATACTGACACATACTGACAAAGGATCGTGGTACTTTAAGACAGGTGGTCGTTAGACAACCCCGCTTAGCGAACAAGCATCTTGTGCTATTCATTGACAAGTTACTTGTATCGAGGGACCACCTATCTTTAATGGTGTCCGTTACACCCGCTGTGTCGACAAAGGATACGACAAATGGTTCGTGCATTAGTAGTATAATGGACGCGTATAAACTACGTGTCTTTGAAGCCGTTGCTCTATGGATGGCGCTTTATTCGTCCAATCACAAAGAGCAATTCTAATGACAGTGTAATGGTAACCGAGCCAGTCATTACAGTGGTAAATTTTCAAAAATACTTTTCTTGGTCTGCAATTGGACACTGGCTAAGTAGAAATTTGAATTTTCCTGACCATTACACTTATCGAACAGCATCTTGTGGCCCCAAAAGATATATCCTTTGATAAGTTACTTGTATCGAGGAACCACCTGTCTTTTTGACCACCTGTTAATGGTCTTTATGGTGCCCGTCAACAAAGGATGCGACAAAGTACGCAACAAATGATGCGTGCATTAGTAGTATAATGGACGCGTATAAACTGCGTGTCTTTGAAGCCGTTGCTATATGGATGGCGCTTTATTCGTCCAATCACAAAGAGCAATTCTAATGACAGTGTAATGGAGGAATCCAGTTTTAGCTATGCCCCGCCCATCTCTAGCTAAGGTCAACCCACGCTTTGCCCGTGTTGCGATCAATCGATCCGTGCACTCGCTGAATCTCAATTTCCAGAAAACTATACAGGTAAGCTGTGGAATATTATGAAACTAATTTAACAGGGTAACCGTTGCTGCCTATGGCCTATGTTCGGCTTTACTACTTAATAACCATTCCATCGAATATTGTGAAACTAATCCGACTGGGTGGCGTTGCTGTCTTAGCCCGCAACATCTCCGATTCGAATTAGTTTTTTAAAAACCCGATAACAGCTGTTCCATGTGTAGACAGACACCTTTAACGTGCCAACATTTGGGAAGCTTTTTGCCAAATTAATCAACTTATGTTAACCTTTGATGACAATCTAAAAATAGAGGCGTGGCTTCTACGAGAATACACTTATACTTTTCTCGATCTCGAATCGAAGGAAATCTCGCGAGATACGAACGCTTTGATGACGGTCACAAAGCATAACACAATTAGCCCGATCGTTACGAAAACGACCAAAACCGGCCTCTGCAGTGGTTTTGAGTAATGTCCATTTATAGGCCAGGAGAAGACTATTTTTGAAATTTTAACACTGAAATGACTGGCTCGGTAACCGAGCCAGTCAATACAGAGGTAAAATTTCCAAAAATAGTCTTTGCTTGGCCTGCAAATGGACATTAAATAAGTAAATATTTTAATTTTTCGAAGAAATTTAGTCGTTAAAGGGCTAAAAGGGATATATTAATAGGTAATCTGGGTGAGATTTTGACCAAGTAGCCCCTGACAAAACCGTTTATACACCCCATATTTCCCGTTTTAATATTGTATACCCGTGATGGCGCATCAGAAGCTGACAAAACCGTTTATACACCCCATATTTCCCGCTTTAATATTGTATACCCGTGATGGCGCATCAGAAGCTGACAAAAATCAACAAACCAGAGTTGTCCCAGATTGATAATGGAAATTCCCACTGTATCCATCCATCATATGACGTCATAATTAACTACGTGACATATAGAATGACAAGTTGGTCAAAAAACGACCTCCTTCCATTTGCAGGATAAGAGAAGAATATTTTTTTTAAATTTACCACTGGAATAACTGGCTCGGTAACATAATCAGCCATTTCAGTGGTAAACTTTCAAAAAACACTTCTTGGATAAGCAGAAATTTGAATTTGATTGACTTTTACAATTTTGATTAATACGCAATTGAAGGATAACAGAAATCAATTTTTTTTTGTAAATTTTCGTTACAAATTTACAAATATACCCTTTTTGACTGCAAAAATCAAAATTTTCTTGAAAAGTATTGGCAATTAAATGGTTAATTGAAATAAATGGTATTTTGATCGCGTTGATGCGCTATTGACACAAGAGAACATAAAGGGCCCAAAATTACTCAAAAGAGATCTGTCTTAATCTGCATCGTTTCTCTTTAAAAGAAAGGATCGGGGAACTAACATATGCTCTTGAATGACAGCTTTATATAATAATCAACCTATAGCCACCAGTAAAAACATAAATAAATCAGAATAATTAGAAAAACCCAGCTAAATACCATTTATGTCATTCTGGCGGGAACCAATTAGTGACGCAGCTGGACCTATGCGCCCTGGTGTATGCCGATACATAATATCCGCTACAGTCGGTCATATAAGCGGGAAGAGAAGGCAGTAGCTCAGGCGGTAACGAGCAGAGCTGTGAAATCGGTGATCGCGTCTCTGTTCAGCCAACTGACGATCTCTGGAAACATAGGCAATCTCCTCCTTGCCTCTCCACCCAGGAGTATAAATGGGTGCCAGTGAAAACTGTGGAAGTTACCAATAATAGACTGAAATAAAACCCGCCTAGAATGGCGTGAATGGGACCTGGAATCAGGCACTCAATAGACGCCAACCAAACCAATAACTTCTCGGTCATATAAGCTCAGTTAAATTCTCGCTAAGCTGATTATCCACTACGTCCTACTGTGTATTTTGAAATGATTTTGACTGAAATTTGTTGCTTCAACCAGAAAACGTGACTTTCAAACATAACGTTTTCAAAAGGATCAATAGTGAATTAGCAGCAGTGAGTTAATCGCTCTACATCGGCGCCTATAGAGAATACTATTCATACAGCTTGCAAGACTATATTCAGGTGTGCTTTTGTTATATTCAGGTACGCCTATGTGGTATGCCTTCACACACAGTTGACACACGGTGTGGAGGGAGGGGGGGGGAATAGTGCGAAGCACCAGCGAAGTCACTAATTGGCTCCAAGTTAAGCGCTCCTAGATTTAGTAAATGCTTTTTCTCAAATAATCCTGATTCATTTCCATTTTTTACCAATGGTAGTTTATTGAATATTGTATGAAAAATATCAATAAACATTATTTGTTATTTCCCTTTTCCATTCCTTTAATAAAAATATACCCCACCCACTCTATTTCTAGCTAAAAGTTCTATACAAACCGAACCTACACCATTGGCACAAGATTTACTTCAGATTTAATACACTATATACTTTCATAGCTGTAAGTTAGCACGCGAAATAAAAATCCTAATGGAAAATCATATTTCACATGAAGCGTATACGTACCTCCCAAACATTATTTGATATTCCGGAAATATCAACCTTCGGTCAATAAAAGCTCAGCTTAAAGAAGTTAGGTGCCCCTATTGGGCACAGAGTCAGTTGACAGCCCGGCAGATGGCGGCCTCACTCAGCGCATGCGAGGCTGGCACTTCATCTTAAATTATTGGCCTTTACTACAGATGCTATTATTAGTTCCAAAGCTAATTTTGAGTTTATAAGTCTCAATAATTGTTAGAAATTTGAATTAGAGATGGCTGGTCGTGCGTAATCGCCAGAAGCAGCGCAGGGACCGAGCAATAAGTTGTCTTTAATTAGCTTTGTCTAAATTTCGCAGGTAAAGCGTAATGGAATGTGTTTCCGGAATTCAATTTAGACGAATTTAGAGCCATGTAAACTGGTAAAATTGTATTTTGGTGCCTTGAATTTCCAATCACTTCTTGCTTTTGTGTCCACATGCACCTGTAATGGATATGGAATTGTTCTGTGATGAAATTCCCTCCACCTTTCACCCCTTCCCTGTTAGGAATGTTTATGCCCGGAGAGTAGAGAGCTCACCTTATGAGTTGTAACTTCTCTCTCTTCCCCATGGTCCCTTTAATAGTAATGATGGAGAAGCATGTGAAATAGTGGATTACTGGATATGGTAGTATGCCTATGCTAAAGACGCAGGTACTCTAGAGTTATGAAGAATGGCACTCTAATTTATTTGAAATTATTTCAAACATCCGCTCCCAAAATCTTTTCTGGGGGTTTTCTGATAGTTTGCATAGGCTAGTGCTTTATTCATCACTAATGTGTTATGCTCTTGTGTGTTGAATACAATTCGGTACCTGGATGATGTTTTCATTTCTGATTGCCTTCCTTGGATATATTGAAGATATGACATCATAATTAGCCCTTTGTTTAGTATAGCAAATCATTATGTCCTGGCTGTATTATCTTAAGCAACTTTTTTTATTAAGATTTAATAACATTCTGTTGCTCCCTGTTATTTAATTTTTTAGCCTATGACTAAAAAACTTATTGCCATCATAGGATAACTTTTCAGAAATCAAGTGGTTGTGGCTCCTGTGGGACGTTTATCAAACCCAAGTTAGATTCCTTCTCCCACATGTCTGCTCTAGATGCAGAACTTGTGATCCCATCCTTAAATGTGATGTTTGTAAACCGTGGGGGCGACTTATTCTCTGAACTTGTTAAATTTCTGGCGAAGGACAGGACGGGCGATGAGGAGACGTCTCACAAGAAGGAACGTAAGGGTGTAAGTGGTGGAAAGGGTAAGAGGAAGGTCACCATGTCCGCGGACATGGGGGGGGGGGGGGCCTTCCGTGTTGAGATGATGGGGGAGATAAAGAAGAAAATTAAGAACCTGGTACCAGAGTTGCTTCGCAGCATGCTTCCTGGGTCAGGTAATTCATTGTCTTCTTCAGGTCCAATGGAACAGCCTCCCACTCATTGTACCATACCCTCTCACAGTACCTTTTCTGGCCATTCTGGGTTAGCGTTCTTTGCTATTCCAGAGATTTTAATCATTCTGGACAGGAAGAAGAGGCGTGCTGATGGATTTTCTATGTTAGACCCGGACCATGGTGTTGGAAATTATACCCCCACGATGTCATGGCTCCGGCTCCTGGTTTAGCCACAGCTCATACCATGCCAGACCTCACCGGCCAGCATGGTTTTGCCAGCTTGCCAGGTGCATCCTCGGCTCCAGCCATCATTATGCTTGAGAGTGCTGTTGAGGAAGATGAAGGCCCGTGCCTGGTCGAGGACTTGCCGGTGGCCACTGCTGCATGCTAATGGCTGGTGAACGTTAGACCAGACCTCAGTGTGAAACCGTCGGCTAGCCAGTGGGACCAGCGCCAGTAGTTAGTGGGAAAGCTGTATTGTGTCTGGCCAGGACCAGCAGTACAGTGTAGTGCTTAAGCCTAGTGCAGACGAGCGCGCTGTGCTAGGCGAGGTCATGTGGCCAGGCTTCGCACTGATATGGGAGCACTATGCATGGGCGCAATGCGCAGTGCCTATACTGCATTACACGACACAGAGGAAAGTGCAAGAGCTGCAATTTCAACCCTCTCGCATGTCTCGAACATTCTACCGTAGGCCCATGGATGTGCTGGTCAAGTCAGATGCCAGCCATCAGTGCAGCATAGGCAATGGCTACGACAGCACATGACCGCTCCAGTTGTGGGAGTGGGTGTGTGTGCAGGCTCCTCCAGCACAGCCAGCCAGACAGCACCCCATGCAACATGAGCCCGCACACAGTGGTGCGTGTGGCGCCAACAGAGGCATTCAAGGATTTGGTCATGCTAACCATGCCTGATGGACCGGTTCCCACAAGACCCACTCCAGTGCTACCAGAACCAGAGACAGTACCGCGCTTGCATTACTCGTGCCCACGTCTATTTCTAGGACCCATGGAAGGTCGCTTGGCCTTCCACAAGCAATAGTTGGAGTGGTTAGCTCAAGACTGCTTAGTCTTGTGATGGTTTTCAGTCGGGTACCATCCCAACTGGGCAATAGGCTGGCCATCGCAGCTGTGTCTGGTCTCGATCTGGACTCAAAATCCAAGAGATCCAGATCAACGGTTGTGTATCGAGGAGGAGATACATTCCCGCAAACAAAAATGAGCAATTCAGCTTGCACAAAATTGCTGGTGTGTCTACTCAACAGTATTTCTGGTAACACAGAGCACTGGAGGGTGGATACCAATTCTCAACCGCAAACTATTGAACCAGTTCATAGACACGCCAAGTTTCAAGATGGAAACAATCAAAACAGTGTTTGCGAGGTTAGAGAAGGGAATGTGGGTGACGTCAATACATCTGAAAGATCCTTATTTCCGCATTCCAATTGCAAGGAGCTTTCGATGGTTCTTGAGATTTGCATTTCAGTGCCGACAATGGGAATTCAAAATTCTTCCCTTTTGAATTTTGACAGTTTGTCGGGTCTTCACCAGGGTGGTTCTTGCTATCACAGCATATCTGCACAGGAGAAGAATAGCAGTCCACATCCACGACTGGCTGTTAAAAGCACACAATCAGCAAAGCTTATCAGCAAATCTGGAAATAGTTTTGAAAACTCTCACAGATTTAGGATGGATAATTAACTTAAAAAATCAGAGCTGACTCCATCCCAGAAGTTTGTTTACCTGGGCATGTTCTTCGATCAGGTGATCAGGTATATTTAGAAATATTTAGAAATACACATCTCCGTCATTCAGTCTGTGTGCACCAGTCACTATGTACTGGCACGAATTTACTTGAGAATGCTGAGGTTGGTCGTCTCTCTGGAGCCAGTCATTCGACTGGCAGCCTTGCGAGGGTGGCCTAATCCATTATGTCTCATGTCACAGAGTACAGGATCCTCGGACACAAGCATGTCAGTGTTAGACCCTCTTATTCACCACCTTCAATCGTGGACGAAGAGAGAAAATCTCCTAGCAGGGGTGATGCTCACCCATCCCCACCCTCAAATTGCGATGTACATGGATGCATCAATGGATGGATGGGGATCTTGTCTGGAAGAAGCTACTGTATCGGGGCTGTGGAATCTGGATCAGTCACAAGAACATATCAACCTACTGAAATTACGAGCAGCAATACATGGCCTGGAACATTTCTTGGAGAAGTCTGGGGCATGATAGTTCTGGTTCGACCGGACAATTCAACAGACTTACATAAACTTCCAGGGTGGAACGAAGTCTCACAGTCTCTGTATGATGACATGGAAACTGCTTTGCTGGTGTCCAGATCATGCAATCACCTTGAAACCAGTTCATATTCCGAGAAGGTTACATCTGTTAGCAGACTCCTTGAGCTGAAGGATGGGTATTTTGCCTACGGAATGGCAACTAAATCAATGTGTGACGGATCATCTGTTCAACCATTGGGGCAAACCCAACATAGATTTATTCACACCGAAGAAGAACGTGATGTACATCCGATTCCAGATCCGAATGCTATTGCAACAAATGCGCTAGCTATCAGCTGGGATGGAATGTATGCATATGAATACCCTCCAGCAATTCTGATACCAAGAATTCTTCATAAAGTCAGACAGGAGGAGTGCCAAGGGCTTCTGATCGCCCCCAAAGTGGCCAAGCCAATCATGGTAGACGGATATGCTGGGCCTTCTGGTCTGTAAAACGGGTTCCTTTGCCCCTGATGCACAATATAATCTTCCAGGACAAGGCCCTTCACAAGAATCTGTCAATGTTCCAATTGACTGCGTGGATGTTGTCAAGGAATCTGCAATTAAGGAGGGCTTGTCTGAGAAAGCAGAATGATGTTCATGGCAAAAGCCAGAAGGGGGGGGGGGGAGAAACCTCCAGAGCATATATTTATAAAATCACAAGATTTGCAGAATGGTGCACAGAAAGATTATTAATCCAACGGATTCATCTATTCAGGTAGTAGCCGATTTCCTCTGTCACAATCATGTATGATGACTACATCATTAAACCTAATTCTATTGTTGGCTATAAGTCAGTTTCAATGTCTGTTATCCCTTGCTTGGCTAATAAGGGGAAGTGATGAAGTATATAATTTGAATACTTTAATCAAAGGCACGTGTAATCTAAGACCGAGAACTCCTCCAGTGATTCTGGCTTGGAGTTTATCTCTGGTGCTATATGTACTAGCTGATAAACCCTTTGAATCATTAAGTTCAATTTCTATGAAAATGTTGACACTTAAAGCTGTATTTCTACTAGCTGTGGCATCGGCACAACGTAGAAGTGAAATTCACGCCTTATCTGCCGAGCAGACCATTATGTGGTTACAGGGGAAGGCCTCAGGCTTCTACCTAGGGTTACTTTCAGGGCCAGAAATCAGTCATTGAAATATTCAGGTCAGCCTATTGTTTTATCAGCCTTGACTAGATATGATTTATATGGTGTCCAGTCTGTGCATTAACCGGTACAAGAAACGTAGCCAGGAATGGTGGACGGGTCCCAGTTCGTTATGGTTGTCTTATATTGAACCCATGGCTGGGTGTCAAAAGACACTATTTCACAGTGGAAACATCCAGCTTTGCCACTAATCCGCCACTGGTAAACAGGCTGATATGGCCAAGGCGCACAGTGTTTGTGGCATAGTGGCTTCCACAACCCTGTTTAACCGGGTACTGGTGGATAACATTATGTCAGTAGCTCAGTGACACTGTGAGTCAAGTTTTACCGACCATTACCTCCGTGACACCACCAAGTCTCTCGCCCTATCGATTTTGAAAAGATAATCAGGTGTACATATTGTAAATAAGGCTTTCTCACTGTTTATAAACAGCACATTTAATTATGGGAACAACCACTATTGTTCTGTATCATTCTTCACCGAGGGGAAGATGATGTCCAAGTCAAAGATTTCAAGGTGAGTCTTGTGGCTTGTGTTGTTTCATAATTATATCATGTTGCCCGTACTAATATGGGGATGGTTCATGTTATGATGTGGTTCTCAATGAAATGAAGCATTTCGTGCGATGTCATTTAGTACTATAGCATTACTACAGAGAGAATTTAGGACATTGCGGTCATGGCTCCTCATGTGTCAAAAGGATGGGGGAGGGGGGTGCGCATATGACTTGACAGCCATTACTCTCACACATCGGTTATGAACCGATGTTCTTATCTTTCCTGGCTGTGTATTTACACACAACTGCAGTTGTAAGTGCTTAAACGCAAAACGAGCTTGACTATCCTAGGGAAGAGCGGGTTTTTTGGACATCGCCTCCCTCCCACCAAATTCACTGACGAATTCTGGCAATATCAAAGAGTGTTTGGGAGGTAAGTATACTCTTGATGTGAAATAAATGAAATCACAGATTTCTTTTTTCACTAGAGAGCTGATACTTAGTAGACAGATCCGGCCTCTCCACTCCACAGAGGCTCGGTCTTTAGGCATGTTATAGTTGCATTTTGTTGGCCAATAATTAAGTCTAGGAAGCAATAGCCTGCACTTGTGTGGAGCGGGGCCGGCATCTGCCAGGCTATCAACTGACTCACTACCCAATAGGGGCAGCACACTTTTTTAATCTGAGCTATAAAGAGTGTAGGTTGTTATTTTAGGAATATCAAAGATTGTTTGGGAGTTAAATATCAACTCTCTCGTAAAAAAAAAGAAAACCGTGATTTCGTTTATTTAACTAGATTGCTCAGTCGATGACTCGTTACCGTAAATCCCCATGTTCACCGCTTTGAACCCACCCGCGGTTTTGATGTGGGTAATTCACATACTAAATTTGGTTGCTCTCCGTCCAATGGTGTCTTGACCTATTGACCCACTAGCACCACCCCCTCTCCCCCCCCCCCGTCACGTTGTATGTATTGCATGTCTTTGTAATTCTTTGCTATTTGATAAACATGCTGTTGAACATTTTGCCTTAGGCAGCAACAGCACCCAGTCAAATTAGTTTCAATATATTCAACAGCTTACCTGTGTAGTTTTTTGGAAATTGATAGTCATGGTGTTCAGAGATCGATCGATCGATCCCAACACGAGCGAGGTGTGGGGGGGGGGGGGAGCTTAGCTAGAGATGGGCGGGGCATAGCTAAAACCGGAAAGGCCCATCATCTTAAGGTACAGGTGATATCCCCCTTCCCTCTTTATGCCTGAACATGCCAGGCACTCCTCTATGCTACCAGCTGCATGATTTTCACGCTGTAATTTGGTGTACGCTATGCACTGTATTTGGGGAGATTGGGGGGGGTGATTTTAATTATTCATTTTCATAATTAACCATCTGCACTGTCCTATAGCTGGGCCCCTACTATAGGTAGGAGGTGACCTCTAACTCCACAAAATTGTGTCGAACTGTTGAAGAAAATTGATTGGTTTTGCGGAGGACGTTGTGTTCCAGAGTGATTCCTAATTTAAGGGACTCCAGTAATTCCAGTGAAGATGTGAAAATTTACCAACAACCCCTTGGGGGTAGTGGGTCAAAAAGTCAAGACACCATTGGACGGAGCTCAACCAAATTTAGTATGTGAATTACCCACATCAAAACCGCGGGTGGGTTCAAAGCGGTGAACGTGGGGATTTGCGGTGACGAGTCATCGACTGAGCAATCTAGTTAAATAAACGAAATCACGGTTTTCTTTTTTTTTACGAAAGAATTGATATTTAACTCCCAAACAATCTTTGATATTCCTAAAATAACAACTTACTCTCTTTATAACTCAGATTAAAAAGGTGTGCTGGCCCTATTGGGTAGTGAGTCAGTTGACAGCCTGGCAGATGCCGGCCCCGCTCCACACAAGTGCAGGCTATCGCTTCCTCGACTTAATTATTGGCCAACAAAATGCAACTATAACATGCCTAAAGACCGAGCCTCTGTGGAGTGGAGAGGCCTGGTCCATGTTTGGGAGCTAAGTATCAACTCTCTCGTGAAAAATGAAATCCATATTTTCGTTTATTTCACATCAAGTGTATACTTACCTCCCAAACACTTTTTGATATTGCCAGAATTTGTCAGTGAATTTGGTGGGAGGGAGGTGAGGTAAAAAAACACTGCTCTCCCTAGGAGAGCCAAGCTCCTTTTGCGTTTGAGCACTCACATCTGCAGTTGTGTGCAAACAGAGAACCAGGAAAGATCAGAACATTGGTTCATAACCGATGGGTGTGAGTAATGACCGTCGAGTCATATGCGCCATCCCCCTCCCCCATCCTTTTGTGACAGGAGGAGCCATGACCGCAATATTCTAAACTCACTCTGTACTGGTGCTATAGTACCAAACGACATCACACGAAATGCTTCATTTCATTGAGAACCACATCATAACATGAACCATCCCCATATTAGTAGGGGCAACGTGATATAATTATGAAATAATACAAGCCACAAGACTCACCTTGAAATCTTTGACTTGGACATCATCTTCCCCTCGGTGAAGAATGATACAGAACAATAGTGGTTGTTCCCATAATTAAATGTGCTGTTTATAAACAGTGAGAAAGCCTTATTTACAATATGTACACCTGATTATCTTTTCAAAATCGATAGGGTGAGAGAATTGGTGGTGTCACGGAGGTAATGGTCGGTAAAACTTGACTCACAGTGTCACTGAGCTACCGACATAATGTCATCCACCGGTACCTCATTAAACAGTGTTGTGTAAGCCACTACACCACAAACACTGTGAGCCTTGGCCGTATCAACCTGTTTACCAGTGGTGGATTTGTGGCAAAGCTGGATGCATTCCACAATCCACCGTGAAATAGTGTCTTTTGACGCCCAGCCATGGGTTCAATATAAGACAACCATAACGAACAAGGACACGTCCACCATTCCTGTGGACGTTGCTTGTATCGGTTAATGCATGGACTGGAAACCATATAGATCACATCCAGTCAAAGCTGGTAAAACAATAGGCTGAACTGGATATTTCAATGACTGATTCTTGGCCATGAAATTAACCCTAGGAAGAAGCCTGAGACCTTCCCCTGTAACCACATAACGGTCTGGCTCGGCAGATAAGGCGTGAATTTCACTTCTACACCTTGCCGAGGCTGCATCTATTAGAAATACAGCTTTAAGTGTCAACATTTTCATAGAAATTGAACTTAATGGTTCAAAGGGTTTATCAGCTAGTACATGTAGCACCAGAGATAAACTCCAAGCCATAATCACTACAGGAGTTCTCGGTCTTAGATTACACGTGCCTTTGATTAAAGTATTTAAATTATATACTTCATCACTTCCCCTTATTAGCCAAGCAAGGGATAACAGACACTGAAGCTGACTTATAGACAGCAATATAATTAGGCTTAAGGCTGTAGGCATCATACACCTGACAGAGGAAATCGGCTACTACCTGAATAGATGAATCCATTGGATTAATAATCTTTCTGTGCACCATTCTGCAAATCTGGTGATTTTATAAATATATGCTCTGGAGGTTGCCTCCACCATCCCCCCCCCCACACCCCTTTCTGGCTTCTGCCATGAACATTCTGCTTTTTCAGAAAAGCCCTCCTTAATTGCAGATTCCTTGACAACATCCACACAGTCAATTGGAACATTGACGGATTCTTGTGAAGGGCCTTGTCCTGGAAGATTATATTGTGCATCAGAGGCAAAAAAACCCGGAATAAAGACCAGAAGGCCCAGCATATCCGTCTACCATGATTGGCGTGGCCACTTCAGGGCTATCAGAAGCACTTGGCACTCCTCCTGTCTGACTTTATGAAGAATTTTTGGAATCAGAATTACTGGCGGGTATGTATATGCATACATTCCCTCCCAGCTGATAGCTAGCGCATTTGTTGCAATAGCACTCGGATCTGGAATCGGACGTACATCGCATTCTTCTTCGGTGCGAATAAATCTATGTTGGGTTGCCCCAGTGGTTGAACAGATGATCCACCACACATTGATTTAGTTGCCATTCCGTAGGCAAAACACCTATCCTTCAGCTCAATGGGTCTGCTAACAGATTTAACCTTCCCGGAATATGAACTGGTTTCAAGGTGATCGCATGACCTGGACACCAGCAAAGCAGTTTCCATGTCATCATACAGAGACTGTGAGACTTCGTTCCACGCTGGCGGTTTATGTACGTCTGTTGAGTTGTCTGGTCGAACCAGAACTATCTTGCCCCGGACTTCTCCAAGAAATGTTCCAGGCCCTGTATTACTGCTCGTAATTTCAGTAGGTTGATATGTTCTTGTGACTGATCCAGATTCCACAGCCCCGATACTGTAGCTTCTTCCAGGCAAGCTCCCCATCCATCCATTGATGCATCCATGTACATCGCAATTGGATGGTGGGAATGGGTGAGCATCACCCACGCTGGGAGATTTTCTCTCTTCGTCCACCATTGAAGGTGGCAAATAAGAGGGTCTAACACTGACACTCTTGAGTCCGAGGATCCTGTACGCTGGGTCCAATGTGACATGAGTAATAATGGATTAGGCCGCCTTCGCAAGGCTGCCTGTCGAATGACTGGCTCCAAAGAGACAACCAACCTCAGCATTCTCAAGTAAACCTGTGCCAGCACATAGCGACTGGTGCACAGACTGAATGACGGAGATGAGTATTTCTAAATATTTCTAAACATACCCGATCCCCAGATCGAAGGACATGCCCAGGTAAACAAACTTCTGGGATGGAGTCAGCTCTGATCTTTTATAGTTGATTATCCATCCTAAATCTGTGAGGGTTTTCAAAACCATTTCCAGATTTGCTGATAAGCTTTCCTGATTGTGTGCTTTTAACAGCCAGTCGTCTATGTGGGTGTGGACTGCTATTTGTCTCCTGTGGATATATTATGTGATTGTAAGAACCACCCTGGTGAAGACCCGAGGAACTGTCGAAATTCAATAGGGAAGAATTTTGAATTCCCATTGTCGGCCCTGAAATGCAAATCTCAAGAAACGTCGAAAACTCCTCGCAATTGGAATGTGGAAATAAGGATCTTTCAGATCTATTGACGCCATCCACATTCCCTTCTCTAACCTCGCGAACACTGTTTTGATTGTATCCATCTTGAAACTCGGCATGTCTATGAACCTGTCCAATGGTTTGATTTTGAGAATTGGTATCCCTCTCTTCAGTGCTCTTTGTTACCAGATATACTATCGAGTAGAAGCACCAGCAATTTTGTGCAAAGTTGAATTGCTCCTTTATGTATGAGGGAATGTATCTCTTCCTCGATGCACAACCATTGATCTGAATCGTTTGGATTTTGAGTCCAGATCGGGACCAGACACAGCTGTGATGGCCGGCCTATTGCCCAGTTGGGATGGTACCTGACTGAAAACCATCACAAGACTAAGCGATCTTGAGCTAACCGCTCCAACTCTTGCTTGTGGAAGGCCAAGCGACCTTCCATGGATCCTAGGAATAGATGTGAGCACGAGTAATGCAAGAGCGCCACTGTTTCTGGTTCTGGTAGCACTGGAGTGGGTCTTGTGGGAACCGGTCCATCAGGTGTGGTTACCATGACCAAATCCTTGCATGCCTCCGCTGGCGCCACGTGAGCCACTGTGTGCGGGCTCATGGTGCATGGGGTGCTGCCTGGCTGGCTGTGCTAGAGGAGCCTGCGACCCCCAGCCCCCCCCCCCCCCCCCCCAACCCCCACAACCGGAGCGGTCGTGTGCTGTCGTAGCCGTTGCCTATGCTGCGCTGATGGCTAGCAGCTGACTTGACCAGTGCAACCATGGGCCTACGGTAGCATGTTCGAGACGTGCGAGAGTGTTGAGATTGCAGCTCTTGCACTCTCCTCTGTGTCACGTAATGCAGTATTGGCACTGCGAATTGTGCCCATGCATAGTGCTCCCATGTTAGCGCAGGAGCGTGGCCACATGACCTCACCTAGCGCAGCACAGTCGTCCGCACTAGGCTTAAGCACTACACCGTACTGCTGGTACTAGCCAGACACAATACAGCTTTCCCACTAGCTACAGGCGCTGCTCCCACTGGCTAGCCGATGGTTCTACACTGAACTCCAGTCCGACGTTCACCAGCCATTAGCATGCTCAAGTGTAATGATGTCTGGAGCATCTGGCAAGCTGGCAAAACCATGTGGCCGGTGAGGTCCGGCATGGTATGAGCTGTGACTAAACCAGGAGCCATAGCTATGGCATCGTGGGCATATAATTTCCAACACCATGGTCAGGATCTAACATAAAAATCCATCAGCATGCCATGGAATGTGATATGGGTGCTCCCATAAAGGAGCGGACATTCGATGCCATGGCCACGGCTCCATCAGGAGAACCCAACAGATAGTCGTCCCTTCTTCCTCTCCAGAATGATTAAACTCTCTGGAATAGCAACGAAAGCTAACCCAGAATGGCCAGAAAAAGTACTGTAAGAGGATATGGTACAATGAGTGGGAGGCTGCTCTATTGGACCTGAAGAAGGCAACGAATTACCTGGCTCAGGAAGCATGCTGCGAAGCAATTCTGGTACCAGATCCTTAATTATCTTGTTTATCTCCCCCATCATCTCAACATGGAAGGCCCCCACGTCTGTGGACATGGTGACTTTCCTCGTAACCTTTCCACCACTTACACCCTCGCGTTCCTTCTTGAAACACTTCTCCTCATCACCCGTCATGTCACTCACCTGCAATTTAACAAGTTCAGAGAATAAGTCATCAATGTTTACAAACATCACACTTAAGGATGGGATCACAAGTTTTGCATCTAGAGCAGACATGTGTGTGGGGGGGGGGTATGGGGATCGAACTTGGGTTTGAGAAACGTCCCACAGGAGCCACAACCACTTGATTTCTGAAAAGTTATACTATGAAGACAATACGTTTTTTAGTCATAGGCTAAAAAATTAAATAACAGGGAGCAACAGAATGTTATTAAATCTTAATAAAAAAAGGTTGCTTAAGATAATACAGCCAGGACATAATGATTTGTTATACTAAATAAAGGGCTGATTATGATGTCATATCTTCAATATATCCAAGGAAGACAATCAGAAATGAAAACATCATCTAGATACCGAATTGTATTCAACAGACAAGAGCATAAAACATTAGTGATGAATAAAGCAATAGCCTATGCAAACCATCAGGAAAAAACCCAAAAGAAAATATTTTGGCAGCAGATTTTTAAAATAATTTCAAATAAATTACATTGGTATTCTTCATAATTCTAGAGTACCTGCGTCTTTAGCATGGGCATACTACCATATCCAGCGCTCCTGAGTAATCCACCATTTCACATGCTTCCCCATCATTACTATTAAAGGGACCATGGGGAAGAGAGAGAAGTTACAACTCATAAGGCGAGCTCTCTACTCTCCGGGCATAAACATTCCTAACAGGGAAGGGGTGAAAGGTGGAGGGAATTTCATCACAGAACAATTCCATATCCATTACAGGTGCATGTGGACACAAAAGCAAAAAGTGATTAGAAATTACAGGCGCCAAAATACAATTTTACCAGTT
>CM067366.1:37484223-37576950 GCA_034401795.1 Chaetoderma sp. LZ-2023a
GTTTACATGGCTCTAAATTCGTCCAAATTGAATTCCGGAAACACATTCCATTACGTTTTACTGGCGAAATTTAGACAACGCATTAATTAATGACAACTTATTGCTTGGTCCCTGCGCTGGGTGCTGGCGATTAAGCACGACCAGCCATCTCTAATCCATATTTCTAACAATTATTGAGACTTATAAACGCAAAATTAGCTTTGGAACTAGTAATAGCATCTGTAGTAAAGGTCAATGATTTAAGATGAGGTGCCAGCCTCACATGCGCTGAGTGAGGCCGCCATCTGCCGGGCTGTCAACTGACTCTGTGCCCAATAGGTGCACCTAACTTCTTTAATCTGAGCTTTTATTGACCGAAGGTTGATATTTTAGGAATATCAAAGAATGTTTGGGAGGTAAGTATACGCTTCATGTGAAATAGGGATATTTCCATTAGGATTTTTATTTCGCGTGCTAACTTACAGCTATGAAAGTATATAGTGTATTAAATCTGAAGTAAATCTTGTGACAATGGTGTAGGTTCGGTTTGTATAGAACTTTTAGCTAGAAATAGAGTGGGTGGGGTATATTTTTATTAAAGGAATGGAAAAGGGAAATAACAAATAATGTTTATTGGTATTTTTCATACAATATTCAATAAACTACCATTGGTAAAAAATGGAAATGAATCGGGATTATTTGAGAAAAAGCATTTACTAAATCTAGGGGCGCTTAACTTGGAGCCAATTAGTGACTTCGCTGGTGCTTTGCACTATCCCCTTCCCCCCCCCCCTCCCCCCCCCCCACCCCCCCCCCTCCACACCGTGTGTCAACTGTGTGTGAAGGCATACCACATAGGCGTACCTGAATATAACAAAAGCACACCTGAATATAGTCTTGCAAGCTGTATGAATAGTATTCTCTATAGGCGCCGATGTAGAGCGATTAACTCACTGCTGCTAATTCACTATTGATCCTTTTGAAAACGTTATATTTGAAAGTCACGTTTTCTGGTTGAAGAAACAAATTTCAGTCAAAATCATTTCAAAATACACGGTAGGACGTAGTGGATAATCAGCTTAGCACGAATATAACTGAGCTTATATGACCGTGAAGTTATTGGTTTGGTTGGCGTCTATTGAGTGCCTGATTCCAGGTCCCATTCATGCCATTCTAGGTTGGTTTTATTTCAGTCTATTATTGGTAACTTCCACAGTTTTCACTGGCACCCATTTATACTCCTGGGTGGAGAGAGGCACGAGGAGTGAAGGAGATTGCCTATGTTTCTAGAGATCGTCAGTTGGCTGAACAGATCCACGATCCTGTGGTCACCGATTTCACAGATCTGCTCGTTACCACCTGAGCTACTTCCTCCTCTTCCCGCTTTTATGACCGACTGTAGCGGATATTATGTATCGGCATACACCAGAGCGCGTAACCCCAGCTGCGTCACTAACTGGTTCCCGCCAGAATGACATAAATGGTATTTAGCTGGGTTTTTTCTAATTATTCTGATTTATTTATGTTTTTACTGGTGGATATAGGTTGATTATTATATAAAGCT
This sequence comes from Chaetoderma sp. LZ-2023a, assembly GCA_034401795.1. NCBI lineage: Eukaryota > Metazoa > Mollusca > Caudofoveata > Chaetodermatida > Chaetodermatidae > Chaetoderma > Chaetoderma sp. LZ-2023a. The sequence goes on from CM067366.1 coordinate 37,485,767, forward strand.
GTCATTCAAGAGCATATGTTAGTTCCCTGATCCTTTCGTTTAAAGAGAAACGATGCAGATTAAGAGAGATCTCTTTTGAGTAATTTTGGGGCCTTTAACCTCTCTTGTGTCAATAGCGCATTACCGCGATCAAAATACTATTTATTTAAATTAACCATTTAATTGCCAATACTTTTCAAGAAAATTTTGTTTTTTACAGCCAAAAAGAGTATTTTTGTAAATTTATAATGAAAATTTACCAAAAAAACCCCTGATTTTTGGTATCCTTCAATTGAGCATTTATCAAAAGTGTAGCGGTCAAGAAAATTCAAACTTCTGCTTATCCAAGAATAGTATTTTTGAAAATTTTACCACTGAAATGGATGGCTATGTTACCGAGCCAGTTATTCCAGTGGTAAAATTTCAAAAATAGTCTTTTACTGGCCTTTAAATGGACATTGCTCAAAAGCACTACAGAGGCCGGTTTTGGCCGGTTTTGTCACGAACGGGTTAATCGTGTCATGATGTGTACATTGTGACCGTCATCAAAGCATTCATATCTCGCGAGATCTCCTTCGATTCGAGATCGAGAAAAGTATAAGTGTATTCTCGTAGAAGCCACGCCTCTATTTTTAGATTGTCATCAAAGCTTAACATAAACTGATTAATTTGACAAACAGCTTCCCAAATGTTGGCACGTTAAAGGTGTCTGTCTACACATGGGACAGCTGTTATCGGGTTTTTTAAAAACTAATTCAAAGACACGCAGTTTATACGCGTCCATTATACTACTAATGCACGCATCATTTTTCGTATCCTTTGTCGACACAGCGGGTGTAACGGACACCATAAAGACCATTAACAGGTGGTCAAAAAGACAGGTGGTCCCTCGATACAAGTAACTTGTCAATGAATATATATTTTGGGGCCACAAGATGCTTGTTCGTTAAGATAGCGAAAATTTACAAAAAAAGTGATTTCTGTTATCCTTCAAATGGGCATTCATCAAAAGTGTAATGGTCAAGAAAATTCAAATTTCTTCTTAACCGGTGTCCAGTTGCAGACCAAGAAGAGTATTTTTGAAAATATACTACTGTAATGACTGGCTCGGTTACCGAGCCAGTCATTCCAGTGATAAATTTTCTAAAATATTCTTCTCTTAGGTGAAAACTCTCTGTAACGGACACCATAAAGACCATTAACAGGTGGTCAAAAAGACAGGTGGTCCCTCAATACAAGTAACTTATCAATGAATATATCTTTTGGGGCCACAAGATGCTTGTTCGATAAGTGTAATGGTAAGGAAAATTCAAATTTCTGCTTAGCCAGTGTCCAATTGCAGACCAAGAAAAGTATTTTTGAAAATTTACCACTGTAATGACTGGCTCGGTTACCATTACACTGTCATTAGAATTGTTCTTTGTGATTGGACGAATAAAGCGCCATCCATAGAGCAACGGCTTCAAAGACACGTAGTTTATACGCGTCCATTATACTACTAATGCACGCACCATTTGTCATATCCTTTGTCGACACAGCGGGTGTAACGGACACCATTAAAGACAGGTGGTCCCTCGATACAAGTAACTTGTCAATGAATAGCACAAGATGCTTGTTCGCTAAGCGGGGTTGTCTAACGACCACCTGTCTTAAAGTACCACGATCCTTTGTCAGTATTTGTCAGTATAAGCAAGCGTGATTGTATATTGATGCAAAATATTAACAATCTAATTAGTTATCAAAGAAAATATATGGCATTGATAATATGGAAAATGGGGAGCTCAACCAATATCAGAGACGGGAATTTACAGAATATAAAAAAATACATTTATAAATCTAATAGGTCGAGGAGTGAAATAAAGAAAACTGAAAACTGAGTAATTATAAATATATATGTATGAGTAAAGGAACGATAGAGACTCATTATTAAATGGCCAACTCGCGTGAATATAAACATACTGAGAGTTTATAATCACAATATCCTGTGCTTTCATATTTAACCTAGCGTTATTCAGTTGCACAACGCAGGGTATGTTTTAAAATATTCTTCATATTACAACAAAGTTTTTGATTAGAAATGAATGTTACTAGCTTTGGGCTAAGCATCCTGTCATATATCTGTGGTTAACCTCTTTTGTGTCAACAGCGCCACAAAGCGCTAAAATACTACTTATATCAATTAAGCATTATAATGGCCAACACTTTTCAAGAAATTTTAACATTAGAAGACTATTTTGTTGTAAATTTGACCGGATTGACCATTAATGGGGTAATGGTCAAGAAAATTCAAGCTTTAGCTTACCCAGTATCCATTTGCAGGTCAAGAGAAGAGTATTTTTGAAAATGTACCACTGGAATGACTGATTCGGTTACCGAGCCAGTCATTCCAGTCGTTAATTCTAAAAAAATAGTCTTCTATTGACCTGCTAATAGGCATGCCTCAAGACGACTGCAGAGTTGTTTTGGTCAGTTTGACCATTACAAGGTTAAGTTGACACAAGAGGGTGTTAAGATAATTATTACTGTAAAAAGCAGTATTTTATTAACTGTATTTAACTAGATTGACTGCTAAGTTGGATTGGGCTTGCGCCTGGTCGGCAGCCATTTGATTCAAGAGTCTGTATTAAAAATACGTTGCGTGGCATATATAGGCTTAAATAAAATCTTATCTAATTTAATTTATTCTGCAAACCTTCAGACAATAATTTCAAAGAGAAAATACTCTTGACTTGCTGAAAATTTTGAAAGCAATTTGATTCTGTCAAATCAGTCAAATTGTTTTCAAGATATTTAGCAGGTCCAGAGATATATCCCGCAGAATATATTGTCTGAAAAAAATCAGCAGTTAAACCTACAATTGAAGTAGTCATCGTAAAGCATAGCACATATATAAATTGCTTTTTCAGACACAGGTGAAGACAAATTGAACTAATGTCTGCCATGGATAGCACTTCCCCTATACCGTATGAAATAACCCAGTCACAATGGGAAGAGCTTGACTTCAATCTTACTACCGACAACGGAAATATAGGATCACTAGCAACTGTCTCCTACTGGACCGAGTATTACAGAGATCCTATATCACGGGCAGCTTTTTATATCAATGCCAACTACATATTCGTCCTTACCGCTATTGGTGTTCCGTGTAACATACTTTCATTCTTGGTTCTACGGAGGATAAAGCCAGTAACATCCGCCATCTTTGTTATGATGATTCTGGCTGTGATGGACTGTCTTATTCTAAGTGTGGAATGTATGAATAAGGTGGCAGCCATCACCAATGTCTCATTCACGAACATTGGCTGCTCGTTTCTGATGACGGTTCGTCTGTTGCTCCAATATTATCCAATTTGGTTAGTTGTACTTTTGACACTAGAACGGGTTGTTGCTGTGTGCCTTCCGTTTAAAGCAAATACAATTTGTACACTTTCGAATGCGCGTCGATCCGTTATCTTCCTGTTCGTCTTGGATTGTATCATCTGTATTGTGCGCACATTTCTGTATGAAGAAAGAAACTACTACGGTAGGTATAGCTGTTCTGTCAAGTTAAAATACCAAAAATTCTTCACGTCAATCTGGGTGTTCGTTGACGCGATGTTTTTCGTTATAATTCCACTGACATTATTATTTCTAGGGAACATTGCCATCATAATTAAACTGAGAATGGCAATAGAAATATACAGCTCGACAGATGGCGCCTCGACTCAAGAGAGGAAACGTCAAAACAGATCAGTAACTACAATGCTGTTGGCAGTTTGCATAACTACTTTTTTATGTCTGCTTCCTAACGCTGCCATCAGCATCCCGGGGTTAGCCAACTGGAATATTACACCAGGCGGTGACATTAGAACGGCTGCTTTGAAACAGCTGACAGTCAGGCTGATCATGGTGTTCACGCATTCTAACAACGCTGTGAACTTTTTCCTGTACGTTCTCAGTGGAAGACGTTTTCGACGTGTTCTTCGAGAAATGGCCGCTTCCTGGTTTAGTATGTCAACGATTGTAGATGAAAGACGCGTAGAAAATTAGGTTCTTATCTTTTAAACAATAACTAATATACTCTATTTTATCGTATTGTCATATCCCAGATAACGTAAGGTACTGGCCGGTATTGTATGTTCTACTTAATTTAGTCAGCTACCAGCCCACTAAGCTGCATTATCAGGGATATGGTATGTGTCCATCAGATTATTCATTGTTACTTTATTACAATATTGTCAATCATCCAAGCAACATGGTATACCAAGTACTAAATTCGGACCATGTATAAATATCCCTTTTTAGCATACAGACAGCGAGTTCAGGACAACATATAACCCAAGGTCCGTCATACGAAACAACAACAACAACAACAACAACAACAACAACAACAACAACAACAACAACAACAACAACAACAGAATATCTCTTTCTCCAAGCGACAAAACATGTGACAATGCAATGCAAGCTTAAGCATATCAGAAAACTATAGTTAAAGGAAATGACCAGGGAACTAACAAATGCTCTTGAATGATGGTATCTAGATAATAATCAACCTCTAGCCACCAGTAAAAAAACACAAAAATAAATCAGAATAATTTGAAAAAAGCAAATAAATAGCATTTTTGTCACTCTGCCGGGAACCAATTAGTGACGCAGGTGGTGCTGTGCCCTCGGGTGTATGCCGAGTGAATAAATAATACCTGCTACATCTGGTCATATAAGCTCAGTTATATTCATGCTAGACTGATTAGTCACCGCTTCCTGCAGGTGAAATACCGGCTAATCTTAAAATAATTTGACTAAAAGCCGTTGTTTCCAGAGACAGGATTTAAATTCAGTTACACGAATTTCAAAATATTCAGTAGGCATCATGTTACGACCTTGGAAACCAGCAGTGTACTTTTAAATCGTTTTTACCGAAACTCGTTGCTTCCACCAGAAACAGTGACTTTCAAATATGTTTTCAAAAGGATCAATAATGAATTAACAGAAGCGAGTTAATCTCTCGACATCGGCGCCTATAAAGAATATTATTCATACCGCTTACTAAACTATATTCAGGGTTGCTTTTGTTATATTGGCGTACGCGGTATACCTGCACACACAGCTGATACACGGCAGAGTGCGAAGCACCAGCTAAGTCACTAATAGGTTCTAGGTTAAACGCTCCTAGATTTAGCAAATGCTTTTTCTCAAATAATCCCAATTCATTTCCATTTTTACCGGTGGTAGTTTATTTAATATTGTATGAAATTACCAACAAGCATCATTTGTTACTTCTCTTTTCCATTCCTTTAAAATAAGACACCACTTTGGCGGATAGGTACCCAATACCATACTTGCTGTACTTGTCAGAGCATTGTAACACACGGCTCAATCCAGAGTCCATCCATCAATAACTCCATGAGGGTGGAAGGTGGGGATCGTCTTCTAAGGTAGTTCTATTCTTCCTCGGCGTTGGCAAAACTGTTGGAGCCTGTCACAAAAGTCGAATGGTCTCTACGTTCGTTCATTCCCTTCGTGCGTAGACCAAGAAACCCCCTTGGGAGGCGAGACATACACTTTAATACGAGTGGGTAAGGTTTTGCATTCACCAGTGCATTGCGGTCACATGTCTGAGAATCTGGGTCTATCATTGAGGACGTAATGGTCCATAATGGGTTGAAGAGAGAGAGAGAGAGAGAGAGAGAGAGAGAGAGAGAGAGAGAGGGGGGGGGGTGCCATGTCTAAGCGGTTCTATATCCTACACTTAAATCATGATTTTGCATCTCTCATTCGTTCCATCTATAGCTACTTACGAATTAAAAAAAGATGAGAAAAGAGAAGAAAAGAAGACGGACCCGTGGTCAGAAGACCGGGTTTCCCTTCTTGGTACACCACCAATAACCAAGACAAACGAGAGAAGGCAGAGAGAACTATTGATGTATCTCCAGGACAGCACAAATCTAGTTTGAACTTAGTCATTGATGTAGTCAACTCTTCCTTGTAATATTTCTATGCTGTGCACTTTCCAACTGTTTGTCTGTGTTTAGGCTTAGCCAGCTGAAATGCTTTATGGCCACATAGGCCTACAGTTATCCTCACCATTTATGTTAGTGTTAATAGCACGTCAAAGAGTGAGAAAACAGCCTTCCTTGTTAATCTCTTTTTCTTTCGGACCTTCTCCATAAATATTGGTTTAAAGACCTTTATTGTGTAAACTTTTAATAAAATCCAAATCTACTGTGTGATAGGCCTAAGTTCTGCTGAGATGGGCTCTATTATCCCACAAATGAAGTCTAAGATTGCATATTTGCAACCGAAATGGCATCTAAATACTACACACTGTATGAACAGTATGCATAATGACCTTCGGAATAAGGAAGTCCCCCTCGTGGCATTGCTGTTGTTTTGATTTCAGCCTTGTGGCAACGCCGCGCTCGCCCTGGCCACTAGCGGCTATGGTGATGGTCAGGAACAGTCACTGCTTCACAGCACTGATCCAGATACCCTGGGTTATTTGTGGCACAAGTGATCATACTTGTATTAGTTTTAATGTGTATACCACTCTCGGATGAGAGAGGGATACATAATTATATTAGTATATACCTACGAAAGTCAGACATCTATAAACTATTTCTCAAAGTGGCTTGGCTGCATGCATCACACTTTGGTCCAATAAGGAATTGGATCTGGGGCTATCATTACAATGTATGTAGCTACACTTCTTAATTATGTCCATCATAAGTGAAACATTAGTGAAATGATGTGATTTTATTGAAATTATTGCAAAACAATAGCGACCTGCACTACCTAGCATGAGGTCATGCACTAGGACTAGTTGTGGCTGAAGGGCTTGCCAAGACCCAATCTCGTTGTACAGCTATCTGACTCTCCACAATATTGCATACACCAATACAGATATTGAAATGGACAAGATATTTCGATTGCTCTATATATCGAAAGTTTATAAAAGAATGTCACGGAATGAGATCGATATTTCAGTTAGAATTGATAAATGTTGCAGAATTATTATGAAAATTATTGATAATTTGAATAGTCTTATGATATAACAGTTTAACATTATATCAAATTACCAATAATTTTCATAATAATTCTGCAACATTTATCAATTCTAACTGAAATATTGATCTCATTCCGTGACATTCTTTTATAAACATTCGCTATATAGAGCTATCGAAATATCTTGTTTATTTCAATATCTGTATTGGTGTATGCAATATTGTGGAGAGTCAGATAGCTGTACAACGAGATTGGGTCTTGGCCAGCCCTTCTGCTACCACTAGTCCTAGTGCATGACCTCATGCTAGGTAGTGCAGTTCGCTATTGTTTTGCAATAATTTCAGTAATATGTATATAATAATACGGATTGAACAAATATATACGACTGTTAATGGTCGTGATGGTGTAGGTAGCGATGGGCGTTCACACACTCACAGGTGGTTCTGTAAAACAGATTTTTACTGCTCATGTGGCTGTATATTTGTTTCATATGACCCGCACACTGTTCCATGCCATTTACATGATGTCAGGAGTGAGATATCCATGTGAAGTCCATATATGCTATGAGCATATGCATCAATCATTAAGATTATTAATGCGATGGCATTAAAGTGCATGGGACTATATGGCCGACTTTGCATTTACACATAAAATAAATTGGTTTATTAAAGAAGCATTTTTGAGACTTTAGCAATGATATTATTTATGTGGTACAGAACCTGGCATAATCATCCGTGATAGTGTAAATATTGAACAGAAATGTAATATCTATTTTCTTGTGCCAACATATCCATGGTCGGATGTGAACGTGGTATGGTATTACAAGTGGTAATTATGCTAATATGACTTATCTATTCTATGGCCACTGCTCTAAGAAACATTGCTTACAGTGTACTAATGCAAGGTTATTGTCATGGTTTATTTCGTGGCAATAACCACACCCAGTGAGTATAATATTAGTGTGCATTGTGCTGCGTGCTATGTACTGTCTGAATATTATGTATAAGGTCAGGTGACATTTATCAACCAAACTTATGTAGTATATGCTTCGATAAACCCTTAAAGCCTGACTTTCTCAGAATCTTAATTTCAGTGTAGCTATACAGGTAAGGGAGGAAGATGAAACATTCACACGGTCTCCTCTGCCCATACATTCGTAGAAGCTAAAATCGTCAACTCATGTGAACTAACAATTGCATACAGCCTGGTCAGGTCTAATTTTCTTCAACCAAACAACAACAGTGTTCGTTACCCTCGAACACTGCCACATCTATTTGCTTTTGCTATCATAACGTGGAATGTTCAAGGCCTAGCAAGCTCATTGAAAAAGAAACTCTGTGAGGAGGCTATGATTAATACACCATTGATATCGCATCAATCTAAGAGACAAAGGTACTCACTCAGAACACCTCTTGCAGTCAGGCCATACACTAATTGTACTCAAAGAACAGACCGTATCCAATCACCGTGGTGCAGCTTTTGTAATCGGACCAAGACTGATGTTATTGTAATTGGACCAAGACTGATGCCATTCTAATTGGACAAGACTGATGTTATTGTAATTGGACCAAGACTGATGTAATTGTAATTGGACAAGACTGATGTCATTGTAATTGGACCAAGACTGAAGGACCATGTCATCGGTTTTCTTTACATCAGTGAAGGTATTGCATTTATTGACATAGACAACCATTGAGAAATCACCTATCGATCCTTCAATACTTGACTCCTATGATGAGTTGTGCACAGCAATCAACATCCCAGCAAGATGACAACCCTCCCTATGTGGTCACTTCAACTTTAACCTGGGAGAAGTAAGGAAACCCGACAAGCAAACAGGTTTTGATTCGTGTATTGGCTTATAGACTATGAGAAAGCACAACAGTAATGGAGATGCATTAGCTGCCATCATCTGCAGATTGTGAGTTGTATGCAACAAACACAGCCATTAAGCACCCTTGCCTTTATTGAACAACATGAACAGGACACATAGGCAACAAGAAAACTAAAACCCTAAAACCACAAAAGCAATCTTTATTCAGATTGCCTACATGTTGAGCAAGGTGGATGTGGTGACGCTACTCCCAGACTCACGATCCTACGGTGGTAGAAACATTAATTCTGACAACAAACCAGTGATTACTCGAATACGGATTGAACAAATGTGCCTCATCCTAGAAGCGGTCATCAAAATAAAAAAATACAAGGTCAGCCATGATCTCTCAACACCAATTGCCGTCAAGGCCATTCATGCATCATATAGGAAAACAATGATTGCGCAGATAGCCATGGTCGACATCGACTGAAAATCAAGTTACGCCCTAAGTATATTCCTAAAATGTATGGAAACATCGGCTGCTAAAACCTCAGTGTAATTAGGAATACCAAGCAAAGTTAATTCTATGTCGATCATCCGCTTGTTACAAAGATGTTTGAACAGCAGAAAACTACGACAGAATCCAAATAAAATCATGAGCCCAATCAGTAAACCATTGAAAGGATTTGCCATCAAAGGAGCAGCTGACCTAGTAAATGAGATCATGTCCCCAAATGATTGTTGAAATGTTGAAAAATGTTCAAAGCAAGCTACACATAAGCAATCACTACTCCACAACAACCACTTACTGAACATAACTCCAATTGCCATTTCATCGGCTCAAACCAGGGAAAAGCTGAATCCATCATGAAATAGTTCAGAGATCAATTCATTGGCACAGAAAATGAAACATTTCCGACGTTTGAAAGCCAGCCACGACCCATGTAAAAGCCAATAACCGAAGCAGAAATTAGAACAGATTTAATATCGTTAATGAATAGCCATGCATGCATACCCGATGGCATTAATAACAAAGTCCTTAAAATGCAGAGTATTCTATCCCGACAGAAATCACACATATCATCAGCTCTGCCTTTCAACGACACCTCACCATCGATAATGTGGGAGAAGGTATACTAATCACTGTTCCAAATCCTAAGAAACCACCCAGACCGCTGTCCAACTTGAGACCAATAATGCTTTTGAACAGCATCTAAAAGATGCTATGCAATGTATTATTATTTGGTGTCAGAGATAAGATTGCCAAATTTACTGGAAACTGGCAACGTGGTTTTAAGAGAGGCTATAGCTGCGCCAATATAGTCGTGTCACAAGGAATGTTAATATCAGTAGTATCAAATCACTGTAACTTCTATAAGCAAGTAATTGACATATCATGTGCATTTAATTCCATCAAGATACCACGTGCCTTTCAATTTCTCCATCCAGCTGGATGCAATCATGATGAACTACTCCATGTGAGACTCTTATTGGCAAAAAAAGACTAAGTCTTCGCCTCAAATCAAAACTCTTGGCACAGTTTGAGACATCAATATGGTCAACACAAGGTGGTGGTTTATCACCAGGGCTCTTTAATTGCTAGCTCGCTGCAGCTTTATAATCTGTTCGAGAACGCTCCACAACCCAGATGATGCTGACTTTATTAATGAAGAAAATCTTCTCTTGATATATTACTTCCAATAGCTGCAGAACAGCTAAATGCCAAAGACAACTTCGTGAATGAAACTAAACCAGAGTTCACTCATGTATAGCTCGAGCATAAAAGAAATCAATGCTGACGCTCCACTCATCGGACACTGAGAAGTGAAGGAAGAGCAAATTCACCCCTCTGCAGCTCTATCGACATTGGAACTCGCTGTGTAGCTGGAAATATTGCCTTCCAGTCCTTTTGGAAGTTGTGAATTCGTGCCTCTAAATTTCCCCTAGAAAGTTAATCTGCAACGAGATGATGCTACATGTGCATTCATAACTGCAACAGCTAGGCAACTCCAAAAGCTCTCTTGAACAAGCCATTCGAGCCATTACAAATCATCGACCGCCAAACAGTCAAATGCAGCTCTGCGTAACGCATATGCCTGCTCAGCCAGCACTGGAATTTGCAGTGGAAGGTACAGTCATATATTAGGCACCCAATGGATGCCACAATATCAATTTCCAAAGTGTTTTACCATCAGACCTCTAGGGCCACTGAAGACGAAAAAGAACTTTTTAGGACACGTGTAGGGGGCAAGACACATTGGAGAATGGTGAAGAAAATTTGATTGCAGCTGAATGACGTTTTCACATCTTCAGCTACAGAACATAGTCACACATCATCATCGTCTTCAATGTTTCACCTCGATTCCAACATGGGCTAAAAGGTAAATCATAGCTACAGAGTTACATTATGATCGATGTTAACAGTTTGGACCAGAAAGGCCAAATTCGAAACTCGTTTACACTTTAATAAATAGTATTCTGAATATTTTGAACTTAATTTGCCTGAGAACTGTCGATACTTATGACAGTAATGGCTTCAAGTTTCAAAATATTCAGCAGATTGTTACCTTAAAATTGATATACTGGGTATTGACGGTCACCAGCACAAGCGCTGGGACCTGAATCGTACAATATTGAAGGAATCTTAAACTTTGTTAAATTGGATGGGGCCTGAGAACACAAGTTACTATGCTGGCCCATATTGGTCTGGTAATGGACCTGTAACTCATCAGTGTGTTTGTGATAACGTGTGGACAAGCACACCCAAACAAAATTCTGTATACATGTGTCGCTAAAACATATTAACATTATTCTCACCGAATGATAATCTCATTAGCTTAAACTCGTATTTGCCTCAATTAATTTACCTCTGTTTATTGAAGATCTTATGAACTTATTAATCCTTTGGGCTCTAGACCAAATACGAAAATCATTTCCAATGCAAAAAATATTACATTGAATATTTCGGACCTAATTTGACTGGGAGCTGTGGCAGTAAACAGTTATATGTCCTGGCCAGCCATCAAGTCAACAACAGGGCCTACATGATAGTATTGACATGCTGTAGTAGGTTGCTTCTTTGAGGTCAGTATGCCGCACATTTCATAAGTTTATGCAGTGGTGTTCTTTGCAAACTCTTTATGTGTTGGCACTTAATCAAGAGAATTACAACTGTAGCGAGTGGGCTGACTATTGCTGTGTACTCTGCCACCTATGGAGCAGCCTCGTTATCCTCGGATGACATGTCCAACTGAGTGATTGGTCTCGGGATTGAAGAATTCAGATGGTGACATTCGGCGAGCTGGCTACAGCTATTTGTTGGTCACGTAGCACACCAATGGCCCTATCACATTCCCACAGGGCTGAGCGTGCAATCTCCCCACCCCTGGGGAACATGCTCGCCATCTGCGTCTAGTCATGCAGAAGGGACGCGAGTACAATGTTCTATTGAAATGCACGAAATGTGAAACCCTCCGGAAGTGTTTAACTCCACAGTGACGTCAGACACCATGCTTCTTATGCCCTTCCGATGTGTTGCCGACACAGCATTCAAGGATGGAGTGTGGAAATAGAGACTCACTTCAGAATCCATAGAATCATTGGGAGGAAGTCCATATCACCAACTGACTAAGAGGAACAGAGGTTAAAATCATAAAGATGTAGGAATTTTTACAATTTAATTAACTTCTCACCTTTAACAATAACAAAACAGTACATAAATAATTATGAGAGATAATCACATGTAGTAACTTAAAATCTGTAATCATAACTGGTGGCAGATGTGGGCTACCGGTCTGTTCAGCTTGAAAAGCTCATACTCTGGATCTCTATATGCCATTAGCTCATCTGCTCCTCGACAATTACTACCAAGGAACCATGCACTTTAAACTCTGACACGTTTGCGCGTCTATCAATAGCCTGTGATGGTATTTTCAGGAGGTTTCTGTCGCCACTCAAACTCTGACTAAGGTATTGTTCAAGGAATTTAAATGATTGATAAAGCTCTAAAGACCATCGACAGGCACTGTCATAGTTAATCTACCTCAGCGACTGTGAGTAAGATTGTTACCTGTCATGGCATGCCGAGTGTTGCGGTAAGTGATAAGGGCTAACCCCACCTCGTTCTGACACTCGAGCTTGAGTATGGACTCTGGATCCATTCTTTAAGTGCGTGGCTGAATCGTTCTGTCCTTCCATTCGTCGGACAATGGTAGTGGTTTGTTAAATAATGATCCATGCCATACTCGGTATATCTGGCCTCGGTGATTTTGCAAAAAATTCCATACGTTGATACATGATTAAAATCTTTGAAACACCATGGCATGCAATGCATTCATTGAAAAATTTGTCTTCGATGTTGCTAGCCGTTTTTGCTGGAATTGGCCAGGCTGATCAGTTGACTATGATGGTTAGGATTTACACGTATCCGCTCGTGAATTCGATTAGCAGGTCTAAAAGGTCCATGCCAATCTGCTGCACTGGGTAGTTGCCCATAGGCAGTGGCGTGTACTTGGGCCTTGTCGTTACTGGTCTGGTGAAATGACAAGTCAGGCACATATCCAGCATCTGAACAAAGAAAAGACTCGCTAATCAGAGTTCTTTTGTAGTCTCTGATGACCAGCTCTAGCATAGTGAATGACACGTTCTATACCTTGATTATCCTCATGGACGAGGATGGCTCCAACGGCATAACTGGAAGCATCTATCTACCAAAGATAAGGCTTATTGAGATCGTGGTATGTTAGAACCATGTCACTGCATAAAGGGTTCTTAAATTTGATGAATGCTATTTGCTCTTCCACACACCACCGGAAATGAGTGTACATTTTTGTCAGTGCAGTGAACTGTCTACTTATTTCAACGTAATCTCTCAAGCATGATCAGTAGAAGTCCATATCTCATAGTATACTACAGATTTCACTTAAATTTAAGAGGTGGGCTCATTTATTTTGTGGCGTCTACCTTCTTCGTGCAGCTGAGGTGACATGCCTTGCACAGATATGTGATAACCGAACAAATCTACGGACCTCCTCACGAAATCACATTTCGTGCATTTCAATAGAACATTGTACTCTCGTCCCTTCTGCATGACTAGACGCAGATGGCGAGCATGTTCTGCAGGGCTTCTAGAGTATACCACGACACCGCCGATGAAAACGTGCATGCATTTTCCTATGTACTCTCAAATGATAACATTCATTGTGCATTGGACGTGCTCGAAACCCCCCTGAAGGGTGTACAGACCCATTTGAATAATCCCCTCATAGCAAAAGAATGCTGTATTCTTGATGTCTTTGTGTGGCATGGGTATCTGCCAGTAGTCAGATTTTAAGTCAATCTTAGAAAACAGCATTGTACCCTGCGTTGATCTTGCATATGCTTGGTAGGGGTTACAAGTCTTAGCGACATATTGACTTCAACCAGTGTTAGTCTATGCAAATATGTATGTCACCATCTTTCTTTGGCACCAGTGTGATCACTGATGTCCAGGGAGATGTCGGTCTGATTAATCACACCTCTAGCATCTCCCTAATCGTATCCTTAATGATGTGGCGTTTGGTCAGGACTATCCTGTAGGTGTGTTGCTTAATCTGTGTATTATCCACAGTAGCGATTATACATTCAACCCTATGTATCACTCTGAACACTTGTGGATGAACAGTATCGAAATCACTTCTTGCCATGTTCAGTTGGACCAGCGATCCCATTTGCTGACTGTTATTTACCCACAGGTGGGCCTCTGCTTCCATGTGCGACATTGGGATGGTCTCTGAGTCTTGTACCCGGCGACATGGAAATGTTTACTTTAGTGTCGCTGTACCAATGATTTAACATAGAAGATCTTCATAGCTTCAAACTGGAAGCAACTGCACACGCGATAAAGCTTGTTGAGATCTTGGTATGTTATGACCATGTCACTGCATAAAAGGTTCTTCGATTTGATGAACTCTATTTGCTCTTCCCCACACCACCAGGCATGAGTGTACTTTTTTGTCAGTGCGGTGAACTGTCTAGCTATTTCAGCATAATCTGAAACACATGATTGGTAGAAGACCATATCTTATAGTATACTACAGACTTAAATTTAGAGGAGGGTTCATTTTTCGGATGATGTCTACCTTCTGTAGTTGAGGTGACATGCCTTGTGCAGATATGTGGTAGCCGAACAAATCTTCGGGTGAGTAAAAACCACACCAAACTACGCCAGGAGCACAATAACATTCTGCGTCACATTAGCAAATGCTTAAAATAGCTTGCTATTCAACAAGCAGACTCACTAGCAGATGAAATCCCTGCAGTGGATGACTGTCACAAAATGTTTCGGGCAGCCCGAGCCCTGCAAATTACTGACTACACACCACCACTCACTGTACACAACTCTGAAGGACACTTTATCGGGACTGATCAGGGAACTGTTCACTGACCATGATGAAGAGCCCTTGCACCCATTCTTAGTAGAGCCCAGGCCATTACCAACACGAATTAAAACAGCAGAAGTTGAGAAGGCACTTAAAGCCATAAAATATAGACGTGCATCTGCACCTGATGGAATGAGCAATGAACTATTCAAATATACAAGTGGCATTATATCAAAACCGATCACGTACCTAACCAATTCAGCTTTAATGCACCACCTTCCCATCGACACTGTAGGCAAGGCACGCTTATTACACTAACCATGCGCAAGAAGTCACCTGCCCACCCCCCCCCTCCCCAACCGATCAGTGGCTCAGTATGCTCCTGAACAGCATGCGGATATCGTATGGACTCAACGCATGCTTATGTCGGTAGTCATGTCCAAACACTGGGATTTCCACAAAATGGGAATTGACATGTCACGAGCCTTCGACACAATGAAACGCTCAAAGATCCTAGATGTACTATGCCAGGCCATTTGCAATGAAGATGAGCTATGACTAGTGAGACTACTGCTTGCAGATACCAAGCTGAGAGTACGAGTCAAGTCGGTGAAGTCTGTAGAGTTTCCGCCATCAATCGGCTCACCACATGGATGTGGTCTATCTCATGTGCTTTTCACCTGTCACCTTGCTGCTGCATTGAAATCCATGTGGGAAAGTTCCACAAGACCAACCCCCCAGAGTGCCATAAACGAGGAAAAGAAATCCCTTGACGAACTTCTCCCTATATCCGCAAGCAAACTAAAAATTGAGGAACTTTTTATGAATGAATCCAAAACAGAGTCCACCCACATATACCTATCTACAAAGCATGGAACTAAAGAAAATGACGATCCACTTCGTGGTGGCGAACCATGGACGAATAGTAAAATCCTGAGCTCATTACTTTGTAGTACTGCTGACATTGCTGCATATTGCGTCATGGGGAACATAGCTTTCCAGTCCTTCTGGAAGCTATGGATTCGTAGACCAAAGATGCCCTTGATAAAAAGCCTACGTTTATACAATGCAACCTGCGTATCCTTGATGCTGTATAGCTGTAGCAGCTAGGCAGCTCCAAAGGAAGCTCTAGACAAACTCGATGCCTGACACCGCAAACACCTACGTGCCATCACTGAACACCGATGGTCAGACAGAATAATATCCTGTGATACACTATACAAGATATGTAACACGTCGCCACTGTCTGTAAAAGTTGCCCAACAAAGATGATCCACGTTTGGCCATGTGCTAAGGATGCCAGAAGAGACACCAACACAGAGAGCCTTGGAATTCGCCCTACTGAGAGCCAGCACATGCAAAGCCACGAGAGGACGCCATTGCTACGAGGTGACGTCAAGAAAGCAGGGCTTGGTACACGCAAGTCAAGAATGGACCTGTGAAAGCTAAGGATTTCGTCTGAGGACAAGACACTTTGAGCAAAAGCGAAGAAGGACTGATTGCAGCTGTAGGATGTTTCTACTACTGCGCAGAATACAGTAATCATACGTAGCTTCAAACCTGAAGTCTGTGTTTCTGTTTGTAAATTGTTGCTTATGCGGGCATTGAAAGTTTGGATGGCCATGATCACTGCACTCATGACAGATAACTTCGTTACTAAAGTTCTGTGGTTGTTTCTTCGTGCTTGAACCTTGCTGATTTGTTCACGTTTCCAGGGTGTTGTTGTCATGTTCCAAGCTGTGGCCTTGCCTTCGGTTTCAGGGCACTGCATGCTCTCACTGGCGGTGTGAATTGTGCTAGGCGGTTCCTTTGGATGTGGCCAGCCTGACGACAGTGGAAACACATTATTGTTCTAGTTTTGTATGCCTCCGATCGAGCAGAAGGACCTCCTGACGTGTTCTGCCTGACCTCAACAGTAGCGCACTGGCGGTGTGCGCATTACTGGTGCTGTAAACCATCCTGCCTGTCGGTTCCTTGTAGGTGCATTGTCCCCACCTAATTTGAGTTAGTCTATTGTCTTTCACATCCTGAGCATCTAATTCCTGAGATAGTCAATTTCGTCTCTTTTCGACTGACATGTTGTGAACGTGTCAACCTATATGGTCTCATCTTAATGTGGTTCACCCATGTACATAGCATCTAGCATATCTTTGTAGTCTTCTTGTTGTTCTCTTAACTTAATGGCATCATCTAAATTGTATATCTCCCTATATACGATTTGTCTAGCCATCTGTTTATTCGTTAGCGGTTTCATGTACGCCATAATCACTATGTGTTTATTGTCTTCATCCACTTCCCAAAGTGTTATGTGTTTTGTGCCAGATTGAAATCGTCTGTTAAAAATGTTAATCGTTTCACCATTCTTTTGCACGACATTCTCCAGTTTGCATTTGAGTCATACAGCTTCATTGGGTGAGACATAGTATTTGATGATATGACGTCTAAATTATGCCCAAGTCGCCATGTTACGATCTGGAAAACCTGAAAATTGCATTACCCCCTCATGTAGCTGGCACAACGTCTTCCAGTGCGCTAAATGGACCGGTTGGCCCAACATCCTCAATGCATCCTTGCATTGCGTAATGTATTCATACACCTCTCCCGGAACCAGTCCATCACATCGGTGGATACGCTGCACATGCTCTCACGACTCCTTTCTCTCCATGCTTTCCAGGTATCTGCCCTCTGACTCGCCACCACGTCCCCCAGGTGGGTTGCGGTCTGCTTATCATTGATCGGTTCTGTCATTGTTCCTGTTTATTATTGAAAATACTCGAAAATTGGTACTTTTGATTGGGACCGTCGAGCGCACCCAAACTTGGTGACTTTCTAGATCCCATATAAACTTAATGTCACACCAATTTTGAAGAGGGTCAATCGAATATTTTTGGGGAAATCAGTTTTTCGGTGCCCAATATAAAGTTATGGGAATTTTAAGTATGGATATTTGAACGCCTAGAGTTTTTATCAGATCAGCATGAGACATGTACAACTGTTATATAGGACGAGGCGTTAAAATATTCTGTAGTGACCAGACATCGCAGATTTACAATTACTTCAGTAAACGTGTTCTAGTTAAAATTATTGCCTGTATCATCATCATCATTGTCATCGCCGCTGTCGTCATCATATTATAATCAGGTATTATGAGAAATATGCATAAGTAAAGGGCGACTATATGGGCGCCGATTCTGATTGGTAGAGAGCTGGTCATGTGACTTGTGACGTCATCTCATTTGCACACTAGGTCACCCCCACATGACCATAAATGAGCTTGGGTGATGACAAAGATTTATCGATTTGAAATGGGTCACCACCCATGACCATATATGGTCATTCCAGCATGGCATAAGATAAAAATTAGATGACGTCACAGATCAGATGACACCTCTCAACCAATCAAAATTTTCACGCACATCTTCGCAGTTTTTGGAGATGTATATGTGCGGGCACATGCCGATGATTGACAGGTGTACTGAGGCATGTCCGAGGTCACGTGGTACCTGTAGGCCAATCAGAACTGAGGTCCATCTCATCGCACTGGTAAGGCGTCCATACCATCGCCCTGCGGTAGGTCAGATCTACTGATGGCAGTTGGCTTGTTGTCAGGCCTAATGACCAGTGAAAGGGGCATGGCCTAAGGGCATGGGCGTAGCCTAATGCCGTCCATCTCGTCGCCCTGGTCAGATCATGTGATGCCAGCTGGATTGTTGTCGAGCCTAATAACTTGTGAAAGGGGCATGTCCTAATGGCGTTCATACCAGCACCCTGGGGGGCAGTTCTATTGCAATGGCGGGGTGAGTTGTGAAACCCTTTAGAGGGTCTGTGTACTGGGTATTCTACAAAAGATTACTGCCCATTTGCAAAGTAAGACACTTCCTGTAGAGTGCATGTATAAGTCAAACTTCAATTTTACAATTATACCCAGTAAAAAAATATCTACTTGTTTCTATGGAAAACTTTAGCAATCAATTGTATGAGGTATGCGAAGGAATACAATCGTTGATTGGTCCAGATGCAATGAAATCCAATATGGCCACCAATCTGTTCAAATTGCTTTCCATATGATAATTGCATAAATTTGATCTAAATATTACATTGCAAATTACTTGTAACACATCATCTGGAAAAGTCCTCTCAAACTTTGTATTACGGCAAAACCAAATATCATTACCATTAGTCGTGTTTTCAATTAAGCCGGTCACAAGGCAACAGTGATCAGTAACTTCTACTAGATATGCTAGACATAGTGAGTATTTACTTGCCCTTACTTGGCAGATATGGCAATGGACCTTTCCAGTTTATCCATCAATCGTATGGCATTATAACCACCGTGCTGTGTAGGATGAAGTCATATTCAATTACGTCATGAATGACGGAGATAGGTTCGTTATGAATGCTTAATTGATAATTGACAAAGCGTTGTTTTACGAATTGTATGTCTTTTCTATTTGATCTTTTCCATTTGTAAATATTCAGTTGAATATTTTGAAACTAATTTTACTGGGCGCTCTTGCTGCCATCAAGTCAAATCAGTTTCAAAATATTCAACTGCTTACCCGTATAGTTTTCTGGAAATTGATAATCAGTGAGTTCAGAGATCGAAAGATCCCAACCTGGGTGAAGTGCGGATGGAGCTTAGCTAGAGATGGGTGGAGCAAAGCTAAAACTGGATTCCTCCATTACGCAAGTGACATTATCTCAAAACCGATCACGCACCTAATCAAGTCAGCTGTTACGCATCACCCTCCCATCGATGCTGTAGGCCAAGAAACAGTATTGCATTGCCCCAGCCACTCTGCGACCCATTGTACACCTCTATAACGTACGGGAAATCAGATCAGATATCTGCCTAATTCAATCTAACTAGTCATCTAAAAATAGAGGCGTGGCTTCGTGCCAATATCGATAGAGAGCTAGCGAGACACGAATGTCAATCTATGTGATTGACAGTATGTTAGTAGAATGAAAACATCCGGGCAATTTTATTGCGCGGAAGTTGACTGACCTCATTTAGGACGTTTTGTTAACTTAGCTTGGATATCATAGCCCGCAAGCTCGGTATTTATACACATTTGTGTATATGTGTTATAGTCATAATTTTCTAATGAGATGCGCAAAGAGATAAAACTTAGCTCGAATATAACATAAGAAAAGAATACAGCAAAACAAAATAAAATCTGCTATTGTGTATTTTATTCCTTTAACTGGGTTTAACCCCAGCTGGGATCAGTCATAGACAATCACGGCCTGTCGCACCATTTCTACGATGATGATACTCGGCTTATAGATAGATAGATTTATTGACACAATAGGCCATTTGACCCTTGAGTGCAAATGGTTACACATAATGTGATATGGCGGACAAATCAACTAAGTGCATTACAATTGCAAGAACATATTCATTCTCATATTTTATATGTTATTAAATCAGTAATGTTCGCAGGCTAATTTGGTTCATATACATCTGGACCACCGCGCCAACTGCGGATCCATCAATGAACCATGGGTCGATTTCCTTAGCAGACAAAGGGACACCTAGGTATTTGGGGCTACATTATCAAAATGCTCAGGTGTGCTGTCCGCGGAAATCGACCGTAGTCCATCAACAGACCGAGGCTGGTCACACGATAGCCCGATTTGCAACTAAGATACTGATAAACGAAAACAACATCACCACACACGCGCACACGCACGCACGCACATACACACACGCGCGCACATACACACACACACTCTCTCTCTCTCTCTCTCTCTCTCTCTCTCTCCCACACTCAGACAGTATAATGCCATTTCCAATATCACCACCTTTCGTTTCCAAATATGTTAAGTCGAAAGGGAAACGAAGAGCGGGATCCGGTCTAAGTATATAAATCACTCACGGTCAACACTCCTCGCTTTCGAAATAGCGGGTCGAAAGAAAAGCGAGGAGTGAGACCAGGATGCACGCGCTCACACAATCACTTTCGCTCGCACACCTTCACAAAGTCATGCCTAGAAATTAAAATTGGGTGTTGAAACGTTGATTTGGTTCTTTCACATCGAAAGAGGACAACGCTGACACTCCATCACCACTGGATTGTTTATCGAGCCAGTCCTTCCAGTGATAAACCATCAGAATAGTACCGCATTCTCCAACGTGACGGGGATGGTTTGACTGACTCCCCCATGTAATGGCATGAGGGCACTAGTTTGGCATTTATTTTAATAAATAACTTTCTTGGTTCCTCTTATCCACTTACTAATGCTCATGTCCATATACGCTCACGCGTTCTCGTGGTCATCCACATACACACGCACGCACGCACGCACGCACGCACACACGCACGCACGCACGCACACACACAACAAAGGCACACTCACGCACGCACGCGTACATACATATCCACTTCCCATACATACAGACGCACATCTACATCCTCATACATCCGTATGCCCACACAACCGTACCGAATTGTTGAAAAATTTTAAACTCTAATGTATACCTTTTACAATGGAGGCGAAATAGCCACTGGTTTAGTAAACAGTTTCCAGCCATCAGCACCCGCTGCGGCTGAAGCCGTCAAACAGATAACAGACTGATGTCAAGATATAAAAACGTGGATGAACACTAATATGCTAAAGCTTAACGATGATAAGACAGAAATACTGCTAGTGGGTCCATCTATTAGGCGTGCAAAAATTGAGCTCGATGCCATCACTATTGGTACTAGCCCTGTTAGTTTGTCTAGTAAGGTAAAAGACCTAGGGGTTGTTTGGGACTGCGAGCTTAGTATGGATAAGCAAGTCAATAATCTTTGCAAGGTGTGCTTTCTTCAACTGAGAAACATCAGTAGCATCAGAAAGTACCTGGCTAAAGAGGCTACCACTAAACTTGTAGCTTCACTGGTCTTATCTAGGCTAGATTATTGCAACAGCCTGCTATCAGGTGCGCCAAAAAAACTCATTCAGAAGCTTCAATCAGTCCAAAACGCTGCAGCTAGGATAGTATCCCTCTGCGGCAAATATAAGCACATCTCACCCGTGCTATACGACTTACATTGGCTACCAATAACTCAAAGAATTCGGTATAAGATCATTTGCCTGACCTATCAATGTATAAATAATACGGTACCGACCTATCTGTCTGACCTTCTGCAGCCATATTCTCCCGGCCGTTCGCTACGATCTGAAAATAAGCATCTGCTCAAAATTCCTAGTGCAAAAATGTCAACGTATGGGCAAAAATCTTTTTTCTTTTACCGCTGCTACTGAATGGAGCAATCTCCTACAAGCCTTAAATTGTCTCCTACCTTGCCCACTTTCAGATCTAGTCTAAAAATATTCCTATTCACTCAATCTTATTCACTAAATTAAATTTAATGTTTTCTCATATTGTATGCGCCTAGAGCATGCTTCTGCATGGAGTTTCGCACGGTATAAATGTAATTATTATTATTATTATTATTATTATTATTATTATTATTATTATTATTATTATTACCTGTCTGACTGCTAGATTTTTTACAGATGACATATTCAATAAGGTTATATCTTTGGACCTGTTAAAATATTTTGTAAACAATTTCACTGAAGAATTTGACTGAAAGTTGTTTGTGGTGTTTGATTAACGCAGAGCAAATAGAGGGTGGGGGCTCGAATGGTGCTCCTTGTGGCTATCACTACTAGTGTCTACCTTGTTTCTAGATTTAATGGATCGAGTATAGTTAAATGCAAATGTTTCAAACGCTACTGGTCCATGTGAGCGTCACAGACTCTTGGTCTTCTTGTTCTGTGCAACAATTTGACTGAAAGATATTGTCATAAACAGCAGCAATTTTCAGTAACGTTGTTCTAAAATGTTTAGTACCTTTCGCTTGTCTAATAGGAAGTCTGATTGACTGAAAGGATTCGATCTGCCACTCAAATATCTCACGTCATAATAAAAACGTCACATGTGAGCTGACGTCACATTCAAAATGACCTATAGCTCCATCACGAACGTAGAAAAGTCCGTCAGTTGTACGAATTGTTTGTTTGATAACGGTGCACTTTAATAAACATTCATTTCTATTGAATCTTTTGAAACTAATTTCAGGCAACTTCGGAAACCACTTTTCAACTCTATGCTTTTCATACAGGGACACTTTCAGAGACGTTTTTTGGGTCCGGTGATTTCCCACCATTTATCGTGAATAATAATGGGGAAAACTTTAGTTTCCCCATTTTATCAAGGCGTGGAAACAACACGGAGACTAAACTGTTGTTTTCATAAAATCGGCTTGCTTTAAACTTTAACCCTTTAAAGGGAAATTCCAGTGAAAATCGGGAATAAGTCAACTAAAATTATACTATAATCCGAAATAGTTGCTGCAAAAAAATATGAAATACACTGTTCCATTGCCGAGAAATAATAAAATGACTATGCCCAAAACGCTCAAAAACGTGACTCCTGGGCGCATCCATTTTCTCGCACCGAGAGCGAGAAACCGCGAGATTATGACGTCAACGACACACCAGCAAAATATCGCCAGCGCTTTTAGATTTACCTGTTTACTTCGCGTTATGACGGGCGAATATTAATTAACCCTTTAATGACCAAATTCTGTCAGGAAAATCAGAATATTTCCTTATTGAATGGCCATTTGCAGGTCAAGCAAAGACTCTTTTTGAAAATTGACCACTGGAATGGCTGATTCGGTTACTGAGACAGTCGTTTTAGTTGTAAATTCTCAAAACAGCCTTCTTTTGACCTGCGTGCTCAACTTGACGATTGCAGAGGCCAGTGCTGGCATGAAATGGTTAAATCGCATCATGTCCGCATGTTAAGCATGGGCTTGCAGTAATAGAAACGATCATGGAAAGGGTACGGAAATTCACATTTTCAGATACCGATCCACAGAAGCATCCGCGTGAAAAGGGGCTAACTGAAAGATGGCGTCATAACATCGGCACTGGATGGATATCTTCCACATTTAAATTTGGAAGACACAAGTTTAGAACATATAGTCTGCATAATTTTAAAATAATGTGTCATGCATTTCAAAACAAAAGGCGCGGTACTTAATTTTAATATAACAGAATCAAACTCGACAATTAACGTCGTATTTGCTTGCATCAATTGTAAAACGGGATTTGCAAACCGGTCAATTATAGGCAACCGCTTAGCGGCTTACTTCATAGACGATAGTAGGTGACAGCTAGTAAATAATGACAAGTGTACTCTAGACATAATTAGTAGTTTAGTGCTTTCACACTATTGAAATCCAGAGTTATTAATCATTTACAACGTTTACTCCCAATTTTAAAATAACTATGCAGTGTTGAATATTCTGAATTAAATTTTCCTGGAGTTATGTTGCAGTAGCTTCCAAACTAATTAGTTTCACACAATAGGCCTATGCAGGGTAAATTTTAAGCTTTCTGCTTTTCTGTCCTTGAAAGGGTTAACTAATTTTTTAATGTTGACCCATATTTATTGCCTGCTGAATATTTTGAAACTGGAATTTGACTGGAAGCAGAAGTTGCAATAGCAACAGCTTTCAGAGAAATTACATTCAACATTTATTCAACTAACATATTTTTCAAGAATTTGTTGTAGCTGGTTGATCGCAAACACGTTCCTGGCATAACCCTTCAATGTTTTTTTAAAAATGAAATTGCCCATAGGAAAACAATTTTTGACAATTTAGCACTACAATGACTGGCCCGATCATCGGGACACTAATTGCACATTAATTTCCTCCAAACACTGTGGCAAAGTGTCAGTTGTTTATCAAGTACGCTAATTATCCACGAGATGCAAGATTTACCTCCCCTGGTTACGGCTATCCTCGATCGGGCAAACAGAGTAGGCGTGTCGGTGACGTCAGCTGCTTGTCCAAAATGGCGCCTCTATCTACCGGTTACTTTAGCAATTTAAATTGAGGATATCTTTTTTATTTGTTGGCATAAAATTGTGCTCTTGGTCTCAAATTAATGCGGAAAATTAGTACTTTACGTCAGATGCATAAAATCCCCCAGTGGAATATCCCATTAATGGCTAAATTCGGTTAAGAAAATAAAAATATTATATTTTTATTTAATGTACATTTGCAGGCAAGAGAAGATTTTTTGAAAACTTAACACAGGAATGACTGATAAATTTTCAATAAAAGCATTCTCTTGGCCTGCAAATGGACATTTAATAAGCAAATATTTCTATATTCTTGACCAAATTTAGGCATTAAAGGGTTACGTCTTCTCGGGCGTGTTGTCATTGAAGGAATTTAAGTGTAGATCATTCAATAGATGAGTCCATTTCTAGCTATGCCATGCCCATTTCTAGCTATGTCCCGCCAATTTCTAGCTATGTCATGCCCATCTCTAGCTATGCCATGCCCATTTCTAGCTAAGTTCACCTTTACAGGGTGTTGTAATCAATTTATATTTGAATACATGAATTTCTAGAATACCAATTTCAAGGTAAACTATACAGATGTAAGCTCTGGAATATTTTGAAACTAATTCAACAGGTTGATGCCGATGTCTATGGAAACAACAACGGCCAGTCAAATTAGTTTCAAAATATTCAACAGAATGTTTATTAAATTCTAATACAATTCGTACTCTTGACAGACTATTAAATGGTCATGATGGAGCTGGAGACACCATTCTATATGCATTTTGATTGTGACTTTAGTTTACATGTGACGGAAGTGTTTACAACTTTATATACTTGAGTGACATATCGGATCCATCCATTATGATGTTGGCTACTTTGTTTCTTTGAATTTGAACTAGGTAATTCGTTAAAATGTGTTCAAATTCCCAAGAGAACAAATACCTTTTCTTGTTTCAACTGTAACTCCTCCTTCCCACCCCACCCCATATTAAAACACACAGGTTGCAACATACATGCATACTTTCTTGGCCAGAGAGATCCTTGATCCATTGATTCACAATTTCCAGACGGACCGGATGTTTCTCCTGACGCAACCTGCAAAACTGTCGGCGGAGCAGCATACGCAGCAGCAGCATACGCAGCAGCAACAGCAGTAGTAGTAGTAGTAGTAGTAGTAGTAGTAGTAGTAGTAGTAGTAGTAGTAGTGGTAGTAGTAGTAGTAGTAGTAGTAGTAGTAGTAGTAGTAGTAGTAGTAGTAGTAGTAGTAGCAGCAGCAGCAACAGCAACAACAGAAGCAGCAGCAGCAGCAGCAGCAGCAGCAGCAGCAGCAGCAGCAGCAGCAGCAGCAGCAGCAGCAGCAGCCGCACTGAACCTGCGCATCAATGAGCTGAGAATTTTGACGTTGTTTAATTTTGCCCCGTCACGCTGCGGTTGTTGCTAGCTTCGTCTGTAGCTTGGAGGAGGATTGCATGAGTATACTCGATCTTTGTTTAGTTCATTTAAAGATCCCCTTTCTTGGTCTGTTGCGCAGCTTTAAGTTGTTATTTTCCTCGTCTATGAAGCCTGTGTTGGGAGGCTCAGTGTAGATACGTTCTACCAGACATGTGGGACGGCTGTAGCAAGACAGTATGTAAACAGTACCGGAGAGAGACCATCTCCCTGCGGAGAACCGATAGAGTTCTCGAATTTTGCAACCTGCTCATTTTCACTAGTACCCTTTGCTTAGTAGCTGCAAGTGTCAGTCTTCATAGTTGCAGCTCATCGACATTCATCGTACCCGTATCGAGTACCGTGCTTGCACGCCTTTGATGTTTGTGCTAAGTTCACGAAGCTTCATACATATTAATGAGCTGGGGTCAGTCAACTTGCGCCAATGAGATCGCTCAATAAGAAATCAGGAAGCAGACAAATTTATACATGCGCGTAGACCAAACTAGCGTTTTTTGTTACCGAAAACCAATCTACACATATTCTGTTCCTCAGAATTGTCAGATAACTTGTTTAGAGCAAAACTAATGCAAACTTTTGCAAATATCTCTTTCCAGTTCAACAGCGTCGCGATCGCCTTTGTTTTTTGTGATTGTAAATTAGGTCACGAGACGAAGCCTCGCCTATCGCGTGAAGTAGGCAGAAATCCGAGTGGCCACCTCCAACCCAGTAGCGTAATGTTACTTCACATAGCGAGAAATCATAGGTCTGCAAGTACGGCCTACATCCAGTCTGGTGTAGTAGGATCTGACTATGCATGGTCTTGGGCTCTCGGCCTAGCTATCCGCGGTCGTTGCTTTGACCACTTTAATAGATGAGGATCTGTAGTTACCACTTTTGCTCGGACAGTCCTGATGTAGTGGATGTGTATTTACTTTGCTTATCGTATAATCAATTTAGTTAAATAGAGCTGCTGTGGCCTTGGATCTTGTTTGCTTTCAATGGTCTGTGATGTGTCCTGTCAATGTTATTCGATGACGACATAGATATTTGTTTGAAGGTTAGGTTTGTAGCAAAGAGGTCGCGTTGCTGAATCTGCCTAACATGTGTTAAAATCGCCACATGGAAATGGTTGTCATCTGACAGCAATCGTGGTGGCTAACCTCAGTTCGGCACAGAAACGGTTTCTTTTTTCGGTGTTCGGGCTCTACACAACAACAATTCCAACACTTTGTGATGGTCTCATTTCGCAGGGGCAGGTCCAGATTCATGGCTACAACACAATCGCTGACGTATCTAAAACTCGGGATACGGTCCAAAAGCCTTGATTCGATTACAAATCCCATACCCCGACATGTGGCTGGCTTCTGATGCAGGGAAATCAAAGTGTCGACCGGCTAGTCTGAAGACTTCTCTGAATACGTGGTTACTTTTGTCCTGAGTCAGACTAAACCTTGTCAGGGCTGGGGCAAAGAATATTTTGCCACCAGGGAAGCAAAGTCAAATCAGAATGGAGGGTGGTGGGGGGGGGGGGGGGTGTTCCATTCCCTCCCCAGGAATTTTGAAATCTATATGCTCTCGGATAGCATCGGTTGCATGTTCAGGCGCAAATAGGGACCGTCAGCTAGCAGTTAATTAAAACTGTCTACTTTCAGCCATTTAGTTTCATTTTTTGTTCACAAATCTTTTTTGTATCCGGACAAGTCTCGAATTAAATGGTTAAAATAACATAATTTAACAGAGTCAGAATCAGAATCACAATATTTATTTACGTATAACATATGAAGATATAGATATAGTCAAACATAAAATCACTTGGAAATATTTACACGCACGCACGCACGCACGCACGCACGCACGCACACACACACAAATGCACGCACACAGGCACGCACAGATTGCCTGTGCAAACTTGTGCATGTTATAACGTCATCAAAATAAATAAATATCACGTGGTCTTGTTTATGACGTCATTGCATTGCCCAGTAACGCCACTATTAGTTACAACGTTGTTACAGCGTGTATCATTGTGCTACAGTCGACAATTCTAAGTGAAAAATATATGTTTGAATTCGACGATTAGACCTACTTTACAGTTTATTGGGGGACTACTGCACTTTAAGGACCGCCAGTAATGGCCGCCGAAATCTCGCAAAATACCGCGACTTCAGGTAATCCACGAGATTTCAGTGGTTGCTAGGAATCCTCTTGTTTCAATTGTGATTGGCTAATGGCAGTCACATGTTCATGTTTATGACGTCATCGTCACGCCAAAATTAGAATGCGCTTGATTATGACGTCATTAGCGTTCTAATATTGGAATTTGTTTGTAAACAAACGGATTAAAGAGGGATTATTATGTAAAATGTAAATGTAAAATAATATGTGTAAATCATATGAAATATGTCAAATTCTAAATGTATCAGATACGACGACTTATATGAAATTACTAAAGATCAACATAATTTAATATCATGGCTAATAAAGCAAGGATTGTTATTTGATTTTGAAGGAGTTTGTGATAAATGTGGTAGTGGTTTTGTGTCGTTAAAACAGGATTTAAGCATAGGCACTTTTAACGTGACGTCGTACCCTCGCCTATTTTTATATAAGACTAAAGGTTTGCATCAGTTGCGCTTGATGTTTTGATGCTAAAACGATTCCTCTGGACTGACATAAAACCAATTGAGTTTATTTACTAAATAATATGTTGCGCTTAAAGCAGATACATATATCTATCCGACGCTGTATAGCATTTCGACAAAACCGCACCAAGAATTTCATAATATACGAAAAATGTTGGTGTATATGACGACACTCCCCGTCAAACTAATATACGTAACAAAATGTGACATTTATAAAGTATTCAATACTACCTTAATTTCATATGAATGCACATCAATTTGTATAACTAAGTTGTGAATTATTTCAATAAACCGACAATTCGCCACTTTTGGTTGATATAGATGTTAGTAAGACTACCTTCGCGTCAATTCAACTGAACCCATCCATTTCGTTGAGCAATGTTTACAAATTTCAAAATGGTCAAGTTCGTTAGAGCAGTTATGCGGTTCCATTTGGTGGAATCGAGTCCCTAGTTACAAATATCAATGTTAAAATATCAAGTCAATTCATCCTATATATAACTCGTTCTAAATACCAACATTATCAGAGAAGCCTGAACGAGAAAGAAAATCTGGAAAGTGACAACCAAAAACCTCCCACAAATATAGCTAATATAAGTTCTGTTTTGAAAAACTCCTGTTGAAACACAATGTTATTGGATATAGATTTGTAATCATTCATTTCTATTGCAAGCTGCAAACGATCGTGTTTAAACGGGTACCAAATATGCTATTTCTCAATTACCCGACTCCCAGATTCGCTGTTGTTTATCAAAACCGTGGAGTCGGTAAAACGTATAAGTTCTACGTGAAATGATATCGCATTTCTGCCAAGTATCTGATATATTGTGTAATTATAGGCATGCTGTTGACCTAAATTTATGCACCGTTTGGAAGATGCATATATCCACTTGAGGTTCAGTATATTATTTAGTTGATACATATCCATGCTTTTTCGTGATAGGCCGATGATTACAGCCTATACTAATCGTCCTTACGCACCTTTCTATATATATATATATATATATATATATATATATATATATATATATATATATATATATATATATATATATATATATATATATATATATATATATATATATATATATATATATATATATATATATATATATATATATATATATATATATGCATAGAGCGTAGTATACGAGTACGACGTCACGCTGAAGGTGCCTATGGATTTAAGTAAAAAAGACAAATACGTCTGGAGGTGTATCCGAAGGAAAAAAGGTGTATGCCATAACAAAATCAGTATAAGACAGGATTCATATTTTGGGTGAAATCGGATATAAACATCTCACGGTCAAGCACAGTGTAGAATTTGTAAATTCGGAAAACGGTGCGTGCACTAATAAGATAGAAAGTACGTGGCATAGTCTAAAATTATCGTTACCAAGGAGTGGTACACGTAACACTCTTTATCAAAGTTACTTTCAAGAATATATAGTTAGGAAAAAGTATCTAAAACATAGTGAGGACTCTTTTCTATGTTTTCTTGAACTAATAAGGCGTGTCTATATCATCAAAGATAAAGAAAACGTTTCACCACCGCCATCTGCAGATCACAGCTACATAAATATGCATTAAGGTATGTTTTAATTTATACATTTTTGGGGGAATCCCTTTTTGTATTATTGGAAAATCCCTAGCAACCAATGAAATCTCGTGAAATCTCGCGAGATTTGATATTTTGCGAGATTTCGGCAGCCATTACCGGCGGCCCTTAAAGTGCAGTCTAGCCCAATCCAATTATATTCAAAATATTAAACATGTTTTATTTTGATTTGGAAACATGTTCTGTTAGTTCTGAGCTGTTTTGTACGTTTATGTGTGTTCTATTCCTTGGTCGGTGTTTTCCTTCCATATCAACGTGTTCAGGCCTGCAGTCAGAGAATATCATTTTCAGATAAGATGTTAAATATGATGAATTTCGTTAGAATTTACCCATAGTCAGTAACAACGTCTAGTCAAATTAGATAGTTTGTGACATAATATTTATTAAACTGTAAATCTAAATGATGTTTAGTGTTTTGTAGTTTGGTTTTGGATGCTTAATATATCTGGTATTTATTCTAATATGAATCGATCAATCAATCCATCCATCCATCAATCAATCAATCAATCAATCAATCAATAATTCAATCAATCAGTAATTCAATCAATCAATCAATCAGTGGTTCAATCAATCAGTAATTCAATCAATCAATCAATCACTTCATCAATCAATCAATCAATCAAACACTCGATCTTTAATTCAATCAATCAATCAATCAAACAAAATCAATCAATCAATCATTCAGTAATTCGATCATGCAATCAATTAATTAATCAATCAATTAATCAAGTATTCAAGTAATCAATCATATTCAATTTATGTGAGAAGGATAAAAGCATGTTAAGTCAGATTCATAATTTCATATGCCACTTCAATGATATAATATGTGATTTTTTTATCTACACCATAGTCATAATATAGTGGCTGCTTAACCCCATAGTTTATCCAATTTGCTTCAAGTACATGGGTTGATAGGTCGTGTCATGACTCCACAATTCGGTACGTAACCACGTGAATCTCGAAGACAAAACACGATAACTCTTCTGCAATATTTTGAAGTTAATTTGACTGGAAGGTGTTGCTGCTTAGCAACAGTTCCTGTCAAAATACTTTCAAAATACTCAACAACTTATATCTACAGTTACCATGAAATTGAGATTCCGTGAAGTCAGAGTTCAAAGAGTTATTTTTTACCTTTTTATATTTTTATGTATTTTTTATGTTGAATATTTTGAAACTAATTTGACTGGGTGCTGTTGCTCCATACGACAGCAGCAACACCCAGACAAATTAGTTTCAAAATATTCAACAGCATGTTTTTTAAAAATATTAAAGACATACAATTCGTACAACAACGCTTTTTCCGTCATCAATTAGGTATTCGTGACTAACGTAGCTACACAATTCATGGCGTATTTGAGCATGACGTCAGCCTTCTCGTCGCGTAGTTGATTATGACATCATATGATTGATGGATAAACTGAAATCATTATCCTCCATTATTCAACAAAGTATTGCGTAGTGGCATTGACAACGTAATCATGTCTTTGCATGCAATGTATAACATGTCTACCTCGACGTAAGCGACGATGTAGTTTAATGTAATATTTTACAGTTTTGAAGACAGAAATTAATTAATTCTATTTCAGATTAAATCCAAAATGGCCGAAAGAAGAGGAAACAGAAATATCAACAACGATCCTCCGTTTACGACGATAATTGCTGATGAGATCATTAAGAATACCAAACGTCGTATGGACATATATTATGATAATCTGAATGGTCTTGCTTCCAGTGTAGTGAGTGACGTCATCGAAAAGACCAAACAGCGCCTCCGAGAATCTAAAGGACGTCGCCGACGTTACAAATTTGACGAAATCGTCACGATGACCAAACAGTGCCTCAAAGAACCTAACGTAGGTCAATCTTTCAGTGTCGGAGGTACACTTCACCGTCAGAGCAGTGACGTAACGTTCGATGATGACGTAGTTGCTGAAACATTAAGTGATATTAAAGCTAGACTTTCAGCAAGAAACTATGCTAATGACATCATCAATAACGCAAATGATGTTTTGCAAAAGGCTGATCGAGAAACTGAAATTATGATTCAGAGAAAGTTAGAAAGCGTCATGCCCTCTGACGTCACTGCACGATATGACCGGGTGATTGGTTCAATAAAGACATCGTTTCTAGCTGAAGAGCATATTGGTGAGAATTGCGCCACCATTATGATGTACAGATCCATTCAACGTAGATCAGAAATCACTGGTGCTTACAGCACTCACGAAGATGACCATCTTATCATGTCCAAAACATCATTGCAAAGTTGTAAACTCCTTAGATCAATGTTTGAGAATGATAGTCAACGTATTTTAAATGACTCTCGCTTTGTATCAGAGGTCAAGCCTGAATCCATTATACTACCGATCAAGCCTGACCATGCGGTACCAGACGTGAATACCCGCTACGTGGTAGCGGAGGTGCAGTTGCCAAAGCCAACTAAGCATTCACTTCTCAAGATACTAAGAAAACGCCTAAACTGTGCTCTCAGTGAGATCATTGGCAGCTGTGTAAAGCCGTGTATGTACACGCGTGCGCACACTTACGTATGCAAGCACACACAAGCACGCACGCGCATACCAGTAGCGTAGCCAGGGGAGCAGCATCGTCCTATTGCACGATCCTCGCCCTCCCACTACGTTCCCGTATCGAGTACCGCGCTTGCACGCCTTTGATGTGTGTGCTAAGTTCGCGAAGCCTTCATACATATTAATGAGCTGGGGGTCAGTCAACTTGCGCCAATGAGATGGCTCAATAAGAAATCAGGAAGTAGACAAATTTTACACATGTGCGTAAACCAAACTAGCGGGTTTTGTTACCGAAAACCATTCTACACATTTTCTGTTCCTCAGAATCGTCAGATAACTTGTTTAGAGCAAAACTACTGCAAACTTTTGCAAATATCTTTTTCCAGTTCAACAGCGTCGCGATCATAGTTATCTATACTAGCAACTACCTCTATGGTCGCGATCGCCGTGTTTTTTGTGATTGTAAATTAGGTCACCAGGCGAAGCCTCGCCTATCGCGTGAAGTAGGCAGAAATCTGATTGGCTACCTCCAACCCAGTAGCGCAATGTTACTTCACATAGCGAGAAATCATAGGTCTGTAAGTACGGCCTCGAACAGCGTAGATATGTGATTGGGTGTAACTTAGTACGATGGGGGAGCAGGGGGAGCGCTCGCTTCCCCTAGACCAATTTTCCCAAATGTGGCGCCTAAATCATGTCGGTAACACATACAAGTTTCTGGACGTCCCCAACTCCCAAGCCACCTTTAACAAGTTAATCTACATTGAAAATTAGAACTATTTGAATTTACACCGTTGTTAATGCCTTCTTGTCATGCTTGTTCATCGCTATGTTGAGACTTTTTGTTTTAATTACGCTACATCAAGACAAAGAATAGTAGAATACACGCTACTTTCTCGGTAGAATAAAATAATTGGCGACGCTGGGATGCTAGTTTCTCTTTATCAAAGAAACTTAAACAGATTCCGACGCCTAATTGGTATGCGAGGTGGCGCCTTTTAAGACCTCGCTCCCTCTGACGTGAAAACCTGGCTACGCCACTGGTACACACGCACGCACATACATTCACGTACACGCGCGTGTGCTCTCAACTCGATCGCTCACGCTCCCTGTCTATCTCTTCCCAACCCCTCTTCTCTTCCCCCTCGTCTCTTCCCACTCTTCCTCTTCCCCTTATCGTCTTCTTCTCTTTCTCTACCCCTCTTTCTTCTTTTCCCCCTCTTCCTCTTCCGATCCCCTCGTCATCTTCCCCTCTTCCTGTTCCCATCTTCCCTTCCCCTCTTCTCTTCCCCTCTTCCCTTCCCCTCTTCCTCCTCCCGATTCCTCTCCCCTCTTCCTCCTCCCATCTCTTCCCCTTCCTCTTCCCCTCTTCCTCTACCCTATTCTCTTCCCCCCATTCCTCTTCCCCTCTTTCTCCTCCCCTCTTCTCTTCCACCTTCCTCTTCCCCTCTTCCTCCCCCCCTCTTCCCCTCTTCCCCTCGCCTCTTCTCTTCCCCAATTTCTCTTTCCCTCTTCCTCCTCCCCTCTTCTCTTCCCCCATTCCACTTCCCCTCTTCCTCCTCCCCTCTTCCTCCTCCCATCTTCTCTTCCCCTCTTCCTCCTCCCATCTTCTCTTCCCCTTCCTCTTCCCCTTTTCCTCTACCCTCTTTTCTTCCCCCATTCATCTTCCCCTCTTCCTCCTCCCCTCTTCTCTTCCACCTTCTTCTCCATCTCCCTCCTCTTCCCCTCCCCTCTTCTCTTCCCCATTCCTCTCCCCTCTTCTCTTCCCCCATTTCTCTTTCCCTCTTCCTCCTCCCCTCTTCTCTTCTCCCCATCTTCCTCCTCCCCTCTTCCCCTTCCCCTCTTCCTCTCCCTCTCCCCCCTCTTCCCCTCCCCTCTTCTCTTCCCCATTCCTCTCCCCTCTTCTCTTCCCCCATTCTTCTCCCCATCTTCCTCCTCCCCTCTTCTCTTCCCCTTCCTTTTCCCCTATTCCTCTCCCTCTTCTCTTCCCCCCATTCCTCTTCCCCTTCCTCTTCCCCTCTCATCTCCCCTCTTCTCTTCCCCTCTTCCTCCCCTCTTCTCTTCCCCTTCCGCTTCCCCTCTTCTCTTCCCCCATTTTCCTCTTCCCCTCTTCCTCTTCCCCACAGACTCTCTCCTTTCCTCTTCCCCCTTCCTCCCTCTCTCGCTCTCTCTCCCTCCCTCCCTACCTCCCTACCTCCCTCCCTCCCTCCCCTTGCCTTCCCTCCATCTTGCTCGCCCATCCTCGGCAATGGAAAGATCCGACGTGTCGCTCAATTATCCGACGTCATAATCAAATTACGTCACATGTTATCCGACGACACGAATTGCATATGTTTGATGAATGTACAATTTAATATCCATTCTGTTTAATTTTTTTGAAACTAATTTGACTCGAGACTATTGTTGCCATAGCCCCACTCAAATTATTTTAAAAAATATTCAACAGCTTACCTCTATATTTACCTTGAAATTTAGATTCTGGGAATTCAGGTTCCAAAGTTTCAAATCGATTCCAACTCACGCACACGTGGGCGGAGCTTAGTTAGAAATGGGCGGGCATAGTCAGAAATATATCCCCATATTCCCAAATCTAAAAATAGAGGCATGGCTTCTTCGAGAATACTTTTCTCGATTTCGTATTGAAGGAGATCTCGCGAGAATGCCCATATTCCGTGTCAAGTCTATATTAATTTTAAGGTATCTGTCGATCGATTAATCCGAGGGCTTCAATAATGCGAAAATTATGGTTTCAATTGCTGGCATTGTCAAAATCTGATATGACTGCAATATTTCACAATCGCCGATCTTCTATGAAATATGAGAATTAGTGCGTCATCACGATCAGACCGGTAATCTAAAATACAGTGCAGAAATAACTTTAAATGTTCCCAAAATTAAATAAAGCATTATTTAATATGTTGAACCTAATTGGACTGAGGCTGCCTGAGGCAACAATGTCATCCAATCCAATTATGGTAGCAATATTCAACAGAACATTTCTTTCATCTTTCTACTAAATGTTCCTGTTTTTGTTTTGGAAACAAGATAAGTTATTTCTGAGCTGTACTCTATCTTGATTCTATATAATTTAACGCATGACTTTCAACGACACACTAAGATCGAATT
This sequence comes from Chaetoderma sp. LZ-2023a, assembly GCA_034401795.1. NCBI lineage: Eukaryota > Metazoa > Mollusca > Caudofoveata > Chaetodermatida > Chaetodermatidae > Chaetoderma > Chaetoderma sp. LZ-2023a. Next base: position 37,522,112 of record CM067366.1, read on the forward strand.
TGTCCAAAAAAATACAAAATGGCGGATCTTCAAACAAGTAAATCCTAAAACCATGATAGACTAAATGTTGCAAATAAACAAATTGTCACTTAATCATGGCGTCATCCTCAATGACCTTCAGTTATGATTCTTCATCGCTACAATCAAAGTTAGGTCAGCATCAGCATCATCTTACTGTGTTGGATGGATACATTTCTGGCTATGTCCCGCCCATTTCTAGCTAAGTTCTGCCCACTTTGCAATCAATTCATATACTTTGAACTCAAGCAACAGGTCCCAGTTAAATTAGTCTTAAAATATTCAACAGAATACTTATTAAATTCTAAATCCATCGCAGACATACAATGGAGGAATACAGTTTTAGCTGTGCCACGCCAATCTTCAGGTAAGCTCCACCCACGCTTTGCCAATGTTGGGATCAATCGATCCCCGCGCTCGCTGTATCTCAATTTCCAGGAAAAACTATGTAGGTAAGCTGTTGAATATTTTGAAACTAATTTAACGGGGTGCCTACTGCCTAGTCGAATTAGTTTCAAAATATTCAACATAATGTTTATTAGATAGTAAAGACATACAATTCGTACATCAACGCTTAGTCCATCATCAATTAAACGTTCGTGACGTCAACTAACTAGTGACCCAATTGATTATGACGTCAGATACTGATCAGACAATTTTATTCTTGTTCTTTATACATTTATTCTAAAGCTGGGCGGGGCTGGGATGGGCGTGGCTGGGCTGGGCTGAGCTGAGCTAAGCTAGGTTGGTTTAGATTTTATCATATCTCATTTTATTGTATTTTACTTTCACAGGGGTTTCTAACAAGCACGGCGTGGCTGAAAAGACTGCTAGCGCGCCATCGCAGTCTGCATGAAGAAATATTTAAAAATGAAAAAAATTAATTAAAAAAATTTTTAATTTTACAAATGTGAAAAAAATGTCCTAAAATTGTACCAAAAAAATGTTAAGCTGTCTATAGTTTCCGTATTACGTTGTTATTTTACACATTTAGACATGTACCACATCAATTTCATTCATCTTTGTTTAGACATTCGCGTTAAAATATTTTCATCTAAAAATGTAAATGTTAAGCAAATCTAAAACAAAATAATAATAAAGAATAATAAAAGTTAAAACTCTTAAAAAGATTCTAAAAATAGAAGAATCTAAAGAAAATAATGTTAAGCGGTCAATTGTTATTTTGCTAATGCTAACACCAATGGCATTGAATATATCATAGGCATTTGTTCACTGGTAGCAATATCACAATCCTACATGTTCAGCTTAGTCATATGTCTATCTTCAAGAGTCTGTTTTTGTGTTACGCTTAAACCCTCTTGCGTCAACAGCGCCTCAAAGCGCTCAGAATGCTACCTATATCAATTAGAAGACAATGTGAGTAAATTTGCCACATAAATTTGTAGAAATTGCTTTCCGTCGCGACACGTTTTGTTCAGCTTGATCATTAAATGTGTAATATTCAAGAAAATAAAACTTTTTGCTTTGACAGCGGTACATGTGCAGACCGAGTGAAGACAATTTTTGAAATTTTAGCACTGGAATGAATGGCTCGGTTACCGAGCCAGTCATTCCAGTGATAAATTTTCAAAAATTGTCTTCTCTTGGTCTGCAAATGTACATCACTCAAGAGCACTGCAGGTGGCGTTTTGGCAGGTTTAACCATTATAAGATTAAGCCGGCACAAGAGTGGTTAAAGCGTCAAATGGTAGGTCGGTGTTCATGGTCATCTGTGGTCAACTGGTAGGTGATCAACGCAAAATATGACAGTAATAGTTCTTAGAACTCATCTGCTAATAATTAAGCGCCCCCCCCCCTCCCTTCCCTGGTAGCCAGTATGCAGACATTATACATTATGACAAAAACAGTTCTTAGAACTTATCCTCTAACAAGCGCCCCCTGGTAACCAGGATGCAGAGAATATGACAATAATAGTTCTCAAAACTCATCGGCAAACAAGCGACCCCTGGTAGCCAGTATCTAAGTTGATCGCGGATAACCGGGTCATCCAATCTACCTTTGACATTTGACCTCTTAGCACAATAATTGCTTCGTCATTAAATATTTTAAGTAATGAAGAGATATAACAATAAGCCTACCTGAATTCAGCTTAGACCGTGATATAACGCATGTTACTGGGCGGGTATTTGACTAATATCGGGTCCTATTGGCCCGGTATTGTTCCATTACCTTCCCAGTAACCTGCGTTATCAGAGTATAGTCTAGCAGTTGCTGTTTTTTATCGAGATCTAAGAAATACATTTCCAGTGTAGAGGACGAGTAATAGCTTACAGCCTTCTCTATACCGCGATATGACGACTCGCCATACCTGTACATAGCAGGTGACGTATTCGTACTTTATAAGATCCGTTACTTTGTTGCTTAAAATGTGTGACATTGATTAATTACATTACTTACAGAATTAAGTACATAAATCTCTGTATTATTCTTAATGTCAGAAAATGTGTTATGCCCTACGGTACGTAAAATGAAGAAATTGTGTTACACAAAATAAATATATATATATATATATATACTGATATATGATGTTAAATTGCGTCTGTATAATCAATGCCCGCGCAACCTGAGTTCCTAAAGCTATCCTGTGTGTGCACGTAATAGATTTGTCCGATATGGCGCCGGTGTATATGACGTCATCGTCAATGGGTCTTTCCAGTTTATCCATCCATTATATGCTGTAATTATCAATCACGTGACGTGTAGAATGACGTCATGTTCAATGACGTACATAAACACGTAATTATCACGGACTAAGCGTTATTGTACGTATGTCTTTACTATTTAATAAAAAGATGCTGTTGAATATTTTGAAACTGGTTTGACTGGGCGCTGTTACTGCCATAGGCAGCAACAGCACTCAGTCAAATTAGTTTCAAAATATTCAACAGCTGACCATCAGCTTACCTGTATGGTTTTCTGGAAATTGGTAGTCAGGCAGTTCAGAACACAGCCAAGTGTGTGTGTGGATCTTAGCTACAGATGGACAGGGCATAGCTAAAACTTAATTCCTCCATTACGTCACGTGTAGGCTGACATCGCGATCGCAATGCCTGTCATAATCCAGTCGTGAAGCTCGAAAAGTCCGGCAAGTGTCTTTTATTTTTAAAATATTCAACAGCCATCCTGTAGTCACCTCAAAATTGTGACTCAGGGTTCAAAATATGACATAGGCCCTAAATATATACCAACACGTGTAAAAAGTGTATGGAGCATAGCTAGAAATTGGTGTGTATAACTAGAAATGGGTGGGTATAAGTAGAAATGGGTGTGTATAAGTAGAAATGGGTGGGCATAAGTAGAAATGGGTGTGTATAAGTATAAATGGGTGGGTATAAGTAGAAATGGGTGTGTATAAGTAGAAATTGGTGGACATACGTAGAAATGGGTTGAAATATCTAGAAATGTGTGGATATAGATAGAAATGTGTGGACATAACCAGAAATGTGTGGACATAACCAGAAATGTGTGGCCATAACTAGAAATGGGTGGGTATAACTAGAAATTGGTGGACATAACTAGTAATGGGTGGACATAACTAGAAATTGGTGGACATAACTAGAAATTGGTGGACATAACTAGCAATGGGTGTACATAACTAGAAACGGTTGGGTATAACTAGAAGTGCCCCTCAGAAAGTTCATTATACATGTTAAGGGCTCTTACAATGTAACAGACGCTAGAAGAAGGATCGTGATGATAGATATATATCTTCGGTAAATATGTGATTGCCCAGGAGGCTTTATCGATTGATTCTTATTTCTTAGTTAGAAAACACTGACGAGGTAGCAATCTCATGCAAACATAGCGAAATGCTTCACACAGGCAGTGGGCAGTGTCAATGGTTTCGTGGTCCAATATTACTCATTCCTTTAACCATGAATTTTTTGCATTGTATTGAGGGCAGGCTCTGGATAACCGTCTCTAATGCAGACAACATTGGTAGACTTACGCAAAAACAAATCTGCTACCTGTTGCATAGTGGCATGAAAGGGTTCAATATCTCTGTTCGAGCGCCAGCTTCCGAGTTTATTGATCATAAAATTATATATCTTTGACAGTGACTGCCTCCTTGCTCAATGAACTTTGATGCTCGCTCAGAAAATCATCCTTCAATAGAGGAGCCAATTCTAGCTATGCCCGCCCATTTCTAGCTATACACCGCCCATTTCTAGCTAAGCTCCGCTCCTGGTTTGCGCGTGTTGGGATCAATTCATATACTTTGAAACCTGAATTCTCGGAATCCCATTTCAACACAGGTAAGCTGTTGAATATTTTGAAACTAATTTGACTGGTTGGTGTTGCTGTCCATTCTACTGCCTATGCGTCCATAGCATACTAATATGGATCTCAAGTTGGTGATATGTAAGTGGCTATCTTGGCGTTTTCTCTTACCGTCAAGAGATCTATGGTCTCCTTGTTTTGTAATTGCCGTTCTGTAGGTCTGCAAAGCATCTCTTTGCTTCGAGCCTCCGCCAGAAGGTTCAATATAGACTGTGTGCCGTTCTGACCACTATCTATGCCACCAATTAAAAGGGGTCCACGCGTTTATACATAGTTCTAAGGCCCCAGATGATTGAGTCTACAACTTCCGAATTGTCTCTTCTGACTAGAGCTATTGTCTCGAAATACTTCAGCGATAGTGTCACTACCATCAATTCTAACGTGTCGTGTAACGCAGTAGTCTCCCGAGTCCATGTTCCTGGCGCATCGAGATGGTACAGACAAGGCCCGCCACATCACAGCAGTGACGCATCTGTAGACAATGGCCAACCATTACAGAAGATGGCATTTGATTGCCTTCTTAAACGGAAGTAGTTGACACATATCCCCTGGTATCTGTGACGAAAATACCATGGGCATATATGTAATGGCCTCATCATGGTGGCCACAAACGGAGCCACCCTGTCGATTGACACCAGAAGTACCAATATCATCAGATATTTGCTCACTAATATTTCTTTCCCTATCTGAATGATTTTCAGACAAGATACTAAACGTTGTACTCTGACATCCGACGGACATGGAAACCCTACTTGCAGAACAGAATTCCCAAATGAACAAACTTCTGGGATGGAATTAAATCCGACGTCTTGTAGTTGAATATCCAAAACAATCAGCCGAGAATATCCGACACCGCCGCATTGTCGTGCCTCAGCAGGTCTGCATCGCAAGCCTTGATCAGCCAATCATCGATTTATGTATGGATCTCAATGCTTCTCTCCCTCCCTCCCTCTCTCCCTCCCTCCCTCTCTCTCTCTCTCTCTCCTCTCTCTCTCTTCTCTCTCCTCTCTCTCCCTCTCTCCCTCTCTCTCTCTCTCTCTCTCTCTCTCTCTCTCTCTCTCTCTCTCTCTCTCTCTCTCTCTCTCTCTCTTAAATTTGATGTGACTGCGTGAAGACCTGTAGTGTTGTTGTTAGGCCAAAGAGAATGAGAACAACTTGTCAAACATTGTCCTGTGTCAAATTGAAAATAAATTCTTTAATTCTCTGGCGATTGGAAAATGAAATAGTCCTCGTATTGACCACCCAGCGAGTCACGCCCTATTGAACTAACGATAAGACTTCGTCCAGTAGCGCTTTTAATCGATCCGACACCTTTGGAACTGGAACAAAATTCGCATTCCTGCACTAACTAATCTGGTGTGTAGCCATCTTTGATCCACTGACAAATGGCTGAATCCTTTGACACGTGATTCCATTCTGAAACAAAATACCACAATCTTCTTCTTACCGCTACCTTGATATCTGATGCTTCCACCACGGCAGGAAAATAGAATGGCCTTGACCCAACAATAAATTTCCCGACCTTTTCGAACTCACTGGCTTGGTTACCGACTATAGATAGTCCACCAAAACATCTATCTATCTATCTATCTATCTATCTATCTATCTATCTATCTATCTATCTATCTATCTATCTATCTATCTATCTATCTATCTATCTATCTATCTATCTATCTATCTATCTATCCATCCATCCATCCATCCATCTATATCTATCTATCTATCTATCTATCTATCTATCTATCTATCTATCTATCTATCTATCTATCTATCTATCTATCTATCTATCTATCTATCTATCAATCAATCAATGAATCATTGGGGATAAGCCAAAAAATTAATCAACAAAATGGGAGATATATAAAACCTGAAAAGGAATGATTTGCAAGATTAATTAGATGTAATATTTAAACAATGAGTTAATAGCTCTGAAATGAAAAGCGTAACACGATGTTGTATGATACTTGTTTCAAAAGTTAGTGTCTATCCAGAAAACAATAAAATCTCGTTAGACTAAGTTTATGTTAGTTTTCATAGGAACATCCACTTAACCCTTTAACCATCGAATTTGTTCAAGAAAATTTCAATTTTCTCATAGGAAATGTCCATTTGCAGACTAAGAGAAGACTATTTTTGAAAATTAACTACTGGAATGACTGGCTCGGTTATCGAGCAAGTCATTTCAGTGGTAAATTTTACAGATATTCTTCTCTTGATCTGCAAATCGACGTTTCTCAAGACCACTGCAGATGCCGTGTTTGGCTGATATTTTATAGCAATTTGACTGATAATTGTTGCTGCCGATAGAAAATACTAGCTAACGTTTTTAAAAACGAATTGGCATTTTAAAATGGCCGTTCAGGAGAAGACGATCGTTACTAATCTTTTATAAATATTTTCTAATCTTAATGCTTCAGGATAACTTTAATGTCCGTATAGGGGCATGTTATTACATCTAGAATAGCATCGTAGTTCATGTTCCTGGGTCACCCGAGACAGATTTTGCTGTACTGGATTTCGTTTGTGTCAACCATAATGCCAATCATAAGAATATAGTTAGTCACGGAAACATAGTAGACGAAACGAGGTCAACGTCAATGTCTGCCATAGTATCAGAATGAACAAGGTCAACCATACTGTCAGTTATGCAGCCATAGATTAATAAACAAATAAACTAGTCCACTACTATAGCAGTCCTGGAAATATAGTATAATAATCAAGGTCAACTACAATCTAAGTCATGGAAACATATCTAAACAAACCAGGTTGTGTGACGAGTATCGCTATCATGTGATCGCGAGGTCATACATAGCGTTTGTACCGTCCCTTTTGAGATATTATTATGATTAGATAATGACCGTATGCAAACATCTTAGCTCATGTCATCCTCAATGTCTCTAGACTCAAATTCCGCTACAATATAGTAGACAGATCAGCATCTAGTCTTGCATGCCTTGGGTGAAATTGACCTTTCCAGGTTATCCATCCATCATATGACGTCACATGATTTCATAATCAACCATGTGCCGTGTAGGATAACGTAATAATCATGACATCGTGAATGACTCGATTTAGTCCGTCTTAAACGCTTAATAGCCCGACACGTTGTACGAATTGTATGTCTTTGCTATTTAATAAACATGATGTTGAATATTTTGAAACTAATTTGACTGGGCGCTGTTGCTGTCATTCGTTTCAAAATAATCAACAGCTTATCTGTATAGTTTTCTGCAAATTGAGAGTCAGGGATTCAGGGATTGATCGATCCCAACACGAGCATGGTGTGGATAGGGCTTAGCTAGAGATAGGCGGGGCAAAGCTAAAGCTGGAAAGATCCATTGTGAAATGAATCGCTGAAATTAATCAATAAGGCGTTAGGGGTGTTGTATTCGAAATATACACTGGTTGTACCTTTCTGTACGCATACGTCTTAGATAAGTATAATTAAGTAATATAATTGTACTAGAGTCTTCATGGCTTTAATTATTGTATTAGGCATGTGATCCATATTGATTCTTTTCATTATTATCATACTATGCGCATGATCAAATTCGTGTGATCCAGACGGCTAACATAATACAGGGCGCGCGTGTTACTTAGTCCTTTCATGACCAAACCGGCCAAAACCGCTCTCCTCAGTCGTCTTAAGGAATGGCCATTTACAGACCAAGATAATACGATTTTGAAAATCCACCACTGGAATGACTGGTTCGATAACCGAGCCAGTCATTCCAGTGGTAAATTTTCCAAAAATAGTCCTCTCTTGGTCTGCAAATGGATATTCAATAAGCAAATATTTTAATTTTCAGGAGCAAATTTTGTCACTAAAGGGTTTAACCACCTTGTCAGGTATGCAGTGGCTGTCCATTGTTAGTGCCTGTTGCACCTCTGCGAAAATGATGATGTATGCAGTCATCGCCTCAGCCTGTAGATAGTTTATGTGCCGGATCTATACACCCGTATGACCGTATGGATGTGGAGTGATTGAACCCAGTTCCGGATCTTTGAATGATAGTATTGATCATCGCTTATGTCAATGACGTTACAATCATCATTAGCATCCTTATCTGATGGGCTTTTTAGTACAATAGACCAAGAAACATGTTAATCCTTTGAGGACGAACTGAGTAAAACCAAATGAAATTAAGAAATTATTAAATGGCTTAAAACACCAAAGGTCATTGCAAGCCATTTAATAACTTGGGCCAGACGAAATGCATCAGCGAATACTAAAAGAACTGTCAATACATGTGTCAGGCATACTATCACATTTTTTTCAATAGTTGATAGACAAAGGAGTTATTCCAACTGAATGAAAATCGGCAAACATTTGTCCCTTATATAAAATAGTGACCGCTCCTTACCAAGTAACTATAAACAAGTTTCCCTCACATGCATTTGCTGTAAGAACACGTCATCTGCTCTAATTTAATGAGGCATGTTGAACAAAATAACATCCTAACTCACCGACCGCATGCCTTACGTAAATTGTACAGTTGTGAAACTCAACTAATTAATGTCATCAATGATTCGGCTTCATCAATTGATAACCTGAAGAATTAGACATTTCTATTCTGCACTTTGAAAAAGCTTTCGATACCTTCCACATGAACATTTGAAATCTAAATTTCACAAATATGGTGTGTCAAAAACATACTAAATTGAATTGACTCATTCCTAATGTATCGCAAACAATGTGTAGTTGTTAATGGTGCTAAATACAACGTTGCAGAGGTTGTGTCTGGTGTACCTCAAGGAACAGTTCTGGGCCCACTACTGTTTTCAGTCCGCATAAATTATATAGTCCATGATATTTCCTCTGAGGTCAGGCTATTCGCCGAGGAATGCGTATGTTACTGGGAAATTAATGACCCGAAGGACTGTGAAGCACTCCAACATGACATAAACATGTTAGGTAACTGTACTACGCCTTGGAGAATGCGCCTCCAATCAACAAAATGCAACATGATGTGCCTAACCAGAAATAGAAACCATCGGATTTGACTACACATTCATCAGTAAAGTATTTGGGCGTCAACATCACAGATAGCTTAAGCTTGAACAAACACATAACAGAGATAAGCAGCAAATCGTACAGAACCTTAGGACTATTGCGGTGAAATTGATCATTCCGTTCACAAGAAGTCAGACTTCAAGCATACATGGGACTCATTAGACCAGCATTGGAATATGCAAGTACAGTTTGGGACCCTCATCAAATAACTCTTCAGGACAAACTAGAATATGCGCAGAAATGCGCAGCTAAATTCATTACCTCAAATTATAGCTACGAACCAGGCAAATATAATGGGAAAAGCTAAGAAACTCCATAAATGATAGACAGAAAGGAACAAAGACGCTTTATTCTGTTCTATAAATGCCGTCAGCAACAAGCAAAGCTACCAGTAAGCATTCTACAGAAGCCAATTCGGAAAACCAAAAACATGCACAACAGCCCACTTCAAGCAAAGTTATGAGAGAACCGACAACTTAAATACAGCTTTAATCTCAATACAATAAGGGATTGGAACAAATTATCACAGGGTCTTCTAAGCAGTTCAGAAAGCTCAACAAATCCTACCACTAAAGTTACAGAATTAATCAGAGGGAAACAACCTATCTAACTTAATCAGGATCAGGATCATGAGTCTATTGACCATAAATGATCCTTTTGTAATTCGCATCATACTGTAATTCAGTCTATGCCATTACATATCTCGGTTGCAGTTGGCTGTGCATATATACTGTATATATGATCAAAGTGTTTGTGTTTTGTGATATCACAAATTCTAGAAAGTTAATTGACCAGAACTAGCTAGAGTCTGGTACTGAAGGACAGGTGGTTGCATCGAGACAAGATGTCAAACAGTAAATGTACATAAGATGCAGTTTATTGAGCACCACAAAGTTAATCATTGCATATACGCAATATAAAACTTGATTTAAAGAGAGTACCTTTTTGTGTCTGACTATAATTTGAACAAGCTATCACTTATAACTGCGCTTTTCCCTCTCATTTATGTGCGAAAGCATGTCAAAATTTATCACGCAGTTAGTCGTGAAGGTACTACCTTATAACCATGTAACAAAAACAACGACAACAACAACAACAACAAAAACAATAGTAATAATAATAATAATAATAATAATAATAATTATAATAATAATAATAATAATAATAATAATAATAGTGGTCATCGTCGTCGTCCACATTTATTATTTTTATTATTATTATCTTTATTATTATTATTATTATTATTATTACTATTATTATTATTATTATTATTATTATTATTATTATTATTATTATTATTATTATTATTATTATAACATGTATTATTATTATTATTATTATTATTATTATTATTATTATTATTATTATTATTATAATAACATGTATTCTTATTATTATTACTGGCCTAACACGACTAGTGGGACGTTGGGCGCATATAAATCTTGACTCTCAAACCCTATAAAACTCATATCAGCCAAAAGCGGCTTCTGCAGTCGTCTTGAGAAATGCCCATTTGCAGACCAAGAGAAGATTTTCTTCTTTTTTTTTGCCACTGGAATGACTTGTTCGATAAGGGAGCCGGTCATTTCAGTGGTAAGTTTTCAAAAATAGTCTTCTCTTGGGCTGCAAATTGACATTTTCTATGAGAAAATTTAAATTTTCTTGATCAAATTCGAGTGTTAAAGGGTTAGTCTGAGTTAGTTAACACATTCAGAAATGTACCGCATCTATAGAACAATTGGACACTACTTTGATTGGAGCCTTGTATTGCAATGTGGAACAATTGTTATTTGAAATATTCAACAAAATATCAAAATTTAAATAATTGAAGTATTTGTTATTTCCTGTTCAAAGGTCTGCACTTACCTGACTTCTAAAGTCTCACCTAACGCCTGAGCACATGCAAGAAGTTTTCTGAGATGCACAAAACAGGTTATCTTTGAGTCTTGAAGCAGATTTGACCCCAGCAAATGTCAATATAAGAATGTTTGTTGAAACAGTATTGATGGGATCCGATATGTCACTCAATTAATTGACGTAGTAATCGATGGACCTTTCCAGTTTATCCATCCATCATACCACGTCATAATCAACTACGCTACGTGTAGAATGACGTCATAATCAGCAAGGTTATGAATGACGTAGATAAGTTCGCACGAATGCATAATTAGTGATGGTCTAAGTGATGTTCTACAAAGTGTATGTCTTTCCGATTTAATAAATATGTAGTTGAATATTTGGAAACTAATTTAATTCCGCGCTGTTGCTACCATTAGTTTCAAAATATCCAACCGCTTACCTGTACTTAGTTTTCTGGGAAGTTGCGAGTTCAGAGATCGTTCGATCTCAACACTGGCGAAGCATATAAATGGAGATTAACTAGATGAAAATGTGATAATCCGTCTTTGTTGAATTAATGGGCGCGCATAGCTAAAAATGGGCGCGACATAGCTAGGAATGGGTGGGCATCGCTAGAAATGGATCTATGTATGTTATTGTGAGTTCACTGCTATGATTTCTGTTGATTTTTGTCGACTGCCACACAGAGTCTTCACTATGTCACGTCTAAACTCTTCGCCTGATAAGAGGTAAAAGAATGGATTTAGAACACTATTTGAAATACATATCGTTACTGCATAGAAGTGCAATGCCGAGTGAACTGGGCGAACTGGAAACCTCAGAATAACGTGGTAGAAACTATGACAAAATCTGGGAAGTAACGTTGCAACAAAGCAAGCAATTATCATTATGACAGTTCGTGAACTTGTACTGCGACCAACTTGTTTTGTTAATTCACGAGTATTGGACATTTTACATAGCTTTATTGTATGCAACAGTGTAATGGCTGATAAAGGCACTATCTGATACAAAACTGCGTGTAGTAATCCATTCAGCTTATGGTCACCACTAAAATAAAATATTTTCAAATCTAGGTTCCTGTGAGAAATCTGTTGTATTTTCCAGTTAAGTGATATTGGAATAGCTAACATACAGCTGACTAGCCATATTATGAGACAACATTTCATTAACATAGTCGCCGACACATGAACCTTGGCCGACATTGGATAACACAGCTGATAGAACCTTAGTGCCGCGAGAAGAACCACATGGCAGAGGCTTGAAAAAGACCCGGATGACGCAATCGCTACACTCGTTCTGCAAATTTCAAGTTCAGCTACTCGAAAAACAACTTCCGGTAGAACTGTTTGAAGGATAACGAACTGCGAAGCACACGAAATGATGTCACAAAAGGTTAGACTAGTAAGCACGGTAAAGACAGATTTCCTGCATTTCCCGGATTTCAACAAATATATTATCAACACGGTGTTTGCTATGAACCCGAATGCGAATATAATAGGAAATAATACCTTATTAATCCATTGTGGCATGGCCATCCACTTCTCCCAAAATGCTAACAATTGTAGATCGAGCGCACTATAGCTTGCATTGAGTAGTAGGTCGATCTCATGGATACTATAACTCGTATTTAAGAGCACCATGTTTCTCTTTGCCTCTTCCACGAGCAACTAATAGATTTACACTATCCCTGAGACCGGGCCATATTATATACAGTTCCAACCCTACGCATGTTACTGGGCCCGGTATTTGGCCATTAACGGGTCGCGTTGACCAGGTATTGCCACAATATATGGCCCAGTAACATGCGTTATCAGTGAAACCTTTGAGGTTACTGATAACTCTTTATCGTGTTTTATCATATAATTGTGTTTCTGTCTGTCTGGAGATCTATGAAAAATATTATTATTAATATAATTATTATTAATAGATGAAAGATTGGCCATTATATTGATTTCTTTTTAGTCTGGTGTGCGCCCACTGCAGCTCTGACAGGGCAATGGACCGTTCCATTGTTAGCCATGTCCCGCCCATCTCTAGCTAAGATCCACCGACACCTCGCTCGTGTTGGGCTCGATCGATCTCTGGACTCCATGACTATCAATTTCCAGAAAACTACAGTTAAACTATTGAATATTTTGGAACTAGTTTGACTGGGCAATGTCAAATTAGTTTCAAAATATTCAACAGCATGTTTATTAAATAGTAGAGACATACAATTCGTGCAACGTGTCGGACTATTAAGAATTAACGATGGGCCAAATAGAATCATTTATGGCATAATGATTATGACATCACCCTACACGCCGCTTAGCTGAGTATGACGTCATATGACGTCAGATGATAGATGGATACTCTGGAAAGGTGAATTTCCAACCCCAGGTTTTCGCCTGATACTGTCATTAAAATGGCCGCCAGCGAGTTATTTGTGGTCTTACATTTATCTCCCTTAGTGATCCACTATCACTTGGTCCCAAAAGCAGACGTCCGTTATAGACATGTATGACTGTAGCTATAAGCAACGACTTCATGCATTCATTGTGTCTTCATGATGTCTTCATCCGTTTCTGAACTGAATAGTTTGGACAGGGCACAGGGATGGGAATGGTTATTATAACCAGACATCAAAAAGTGCTTAGAAGCTAAAAGCGAAATCAATACTTCAAATAATGTACTACGTGTTCCATCGCAGACGCAACAAAACTCCCTTGCCCATGGTGAATGGACAAGCTATCTATGAGAAAAGCAGAAGCAAATCTCTAATAATGAGTTTCCATCACCTGAGATCAACTGTTAGTTATTATACGGTAATGCGACATCACAATGATCTTGCCAACTATGCTGTATCAGAGAGTCGGGAGGACGTTCCACTTCCAGGCATTTTAGCATCAATATGCACATGACGGCCGCATTTGACAATTACCATCACGACGAAGCAGCATTATCTGGTGTAGACGGTACTCATAATACTGGGTGTGTATTGTTCCAGGACAAACCTACAGCTATATTTCGGAAACCACCTTTATATGTAAGTGGCATCAAACATCTGTGCAAAGACTTCAACCAGTATTCGCAGTGTTCGGTTGTACAAACTATCAGCGCTGAAGCTCACTTTATCTAGAGGATACGCGAAGGCTTGAGGAGACAGCTCCAGCGGTATATCATGCGTTTTGGCAAGGATCGACCATGTGTTTGACAGCTGCCATGATTGTCTATCAAAAGACTCTGAACGTATACACAGGAAAGTCAGGGATTTTATTGATTTGAAGATGTACGGGTGCCTGTCCAGGTGGAAACATTTTGTCCATCGTCTTTCAACAAACTGATGCGCCAGCAGTTCATCACAGAGCAAACCAAAGCAACTTTGATTGTCAACTCCAAAAGTGTCATTCATTGCTTCAGTGCTTTCTCTGGATTACCAACAAATGAAATGAAATTACAATGGACAATCTGTGCAAACTGGTGTTCAAACAATAGATGTTAACTTTAAATGTGAATTTATAGAAGAAGCTGACTTTCGTATGTTGCGGCATGTAAAAGGTGCAGCGGTAAAGTGCTTTACCAAGACCGTATTTGTTATAGCGGACACAGACATTATGGTGCTGTCTCACTTCCATCTCACTCACCTTTTGGGGACTCAAAGAAATGTGGATGTGGACTGGCAACTCCGATTCAACCACGATTATTACAGTCCATGTCGCTGCTGAAAACCTGGGCCCTGATATGTGTTCTGTTCTGCCTGCCACCCATGCCTGCCACCCATGCATGACCTGTCTGGTACTGATTATACAAGTAAGAAAAAAGAGCGTCTATCAGTTGTAATCCTATTAGGTTCTTGGAAGTACTTGGAATGTTACCCTGTATGTCTCTCATTGAGGAAAGCATGACTGCAGAAGAAGAATATTTGGTGCAGTTGCTGAAGAAGGGCTCACCCTGCAGGACATTAATGAACTCCTGTTAGGGCTATACCTACATGGAAAGAGGATGTCAATCGATTCACTGCCTCCGATAAGTAGGCGCTTAAAAGGGCATATACTAAGATCTCTCTATCATACGTTACTTCAAATCCATTGTCTGAATGATGACCCAGAAATGGTCGATCCATCGGACTTTGGCTTCGAAATTGTTGACAACAGTTTGATGTTATCTAAAGCTATAGAACAGTTCCAACGTGACTTTGTCGAGGTATGCAGTTGTGTCAAGTGTGCAACATAGCCATGTTTATGTAGAAAGTTTGAAATGTTATGTTGCTTGTTTTGCCGGTGTAGACGCATTGACGCTGCGGACGTAGACTGCAAAAATCCACATAACTCGTGAAACAGAACATTCTAGATAACTGATAATGTGTAATTTCTAACTGAAAAACTATCATTATATTTGATTCCTTATATTTATATGACAAATCAAATAATGCATCGAACTACTATGCATGATTTCAACTTATATAATGTACATATGCGGAGCTCTGTTAAGGCATAGTTGCTAAGATGCGACTCTGTGACTCCCAACAAGATAAGGGGGATAAAACATCAAACAAAACATTTGACCATCCTAACCCTTTGAACTAGAAAGTTGAAATCATGCATCTCAATTTCAAACATGTCAAACTAATTTGGCTAAAACCCGTTACGGCATCAAGTATACATGTTGCTCTGTAGTTGAGCTTCTGTGACGACATTTGTATTCACCCTTTGAGGGGTGGGTGGGGTGGGTTGGTGGTGGTGGTGGCGGCGTCAGCCTCAGATCTAGAGAGCATAGCCTACATATATCCCTCACTTTCAGACCGAAGTTTCCCCATAATTTACATAACAGAATATATTTTCATTATTTTTCACCAAATTTTTAAGCTATCCTCTGATTGGCATCCCTCACATGGGATTCCGTTTCAGCTAGTCGCTTCTACACACCCACAAGTAGTCCTGGTTAGAACAGGACCTGTAGAGTACACGGCCATATTGAATTAATATTGTGAATATTGCAGGAGCCATAGTTTTTAAGCTATATGCCGATTTATATCCGATTCATACCTCGTTGGCGGCCATTTTTAATAGCGCCATCAGGCGAAAACCTGGGAATGGGACATAAACACCTGAGTAAATTTTGCATCTTATTCCACCCTTTGCCTAATTCTGAAACAATGGACCTTTTTCCAGTTTTAGCTATGTCCCGCCCATCACTAGCTAGGTTCCACCCACATCTCGCTCGTGGTGGGATCGATCGATCCCTGAACTCCCTGACTATCAATTTTCAGAAAACTATACAGGTAAGCTGTTAAATAGTTTGAAACTAATTTCACGGGGCTCTGTTGCTGGCTATGGCAGCAACAGCGTCAAGTGAAATTAGTTTCAAAATATCAACGGAATCTATATTAAATGGTAAAGACATACAACACGTACAACGGACTATTTCGAATCATTCATGACGTCATGATTATGACGTCATCCTACACGTCACGTAGTTGATTATGACGTCATATAATGGATGGATAAACTTGGTCCATTTCCTCCCTATATTGCCCTGCAAACGTGTTGTCAGCCTCTGGACTATATGGCACGAATTCAGCAGTAACATGTTTAACAACGCCAGTTATATACGATTTTTTATTACGATTTGATGTGTATTTGGCAAGGATCATACTACTATATCACTAACAATGTCGATTGGATCTCGGTAGATGCGGATTCCGGATTATATTCGGATTTTTCGGATCACATCCGAAGTTATGGAATCCTAGTGTATGGTCATACCCATTACTGTGCTAAGATTTGAGCAAAACCGGACCGGAAGTTTCTGCGATATCCACAGATACAGAATTTGATCCGATGATTCAGGTTTTTTAACCTGGATCATGGCCAAAGTCTGTAAATCCTCTCGCATGCCAAGTTCATTCATTGCGTTAAAATTTGAGCCAAATCGGTGTTGAGATTTTTTTATACACATCCCGGAATAATCTTTTGTGACTGGCTGGCTGGCTGGCTGGCTGGCTGGTTGATTGACTGATTAAAAGACATGGCGACCCGCAGCTAAAAAGACGTAAAGATGCGAAGTAGGGGAGTTGATCCAGTTTTGAATTAGTATGTTGAGAATGAAAAATACATTTTACAAGCTAATTCTTATCTCCCTTTAGATATGCAAATAATATTTGTAGGCCGCGATAGTATACTTACACTGGTAGAGTACAGTGGCCTAATTAGTTAGCTAGCCTCCTACTGACGTGTGTTAACGTATGTTGTCCACCAAAAGCTCTGACCCACGGAGATAGCAGACCCTCTGCTAAGCCTATCTATTTTGGGCATAAATGGCTTCCAGTTAAATTATTATTAAAAATGTAACACAATACCTGTTATGTATGTAGTCGTGGCATTACGGTTTAATCGCATTGACTGGGAATCGAACCCACAGCCGGCGAAAGCGCCGATAATTCACAGAACACCACGAGATATCAGAAACGCACATCTTGAACAAGACAAACTCTTGCGGCGTTGGTGTGGTGGAAGCGCTTGTGGGCTACGATGTTTGGCGGTTTCGCCGGTTGTGGGCGCGATACTCCGTCAAACACAACACCGGTAATTTTTTAGCTTTATGAGTTCCCATCACCTTGTAATCCTGCTATAATAGAAAAGCATGAATTCTAGATAATACTGATGGTAGCCTATAGAATAGTAATTCAATTAATACGACAATGGAGGGTCCCAGTTTATCCATCAATCATATGACGTAGTACGACGTCATAATCAATTACGTCATGTATAACGTAGCTAAGTTCGTCACGAGCACTTAATTAATGACGGATTAAGTGTTTTTGCGCGAGTTATGTCTTTGCTATTTAATAAACATGAAGCTCCTGTTAAATATTTTGACTATGGCAGCAACAGCGTCTAGTCAAATTGGTTTCAAAATATTCAACAGCTTGCCTGTATAAATTTCTGGAAATTGATAGTCCATGGATCGATCGATCCCAACACTGGCGATGTGTGGGTGGAGCTTAGCTAAAGATGGGCGGGCATAGCTAAAACGTGATTTTTCCATTAGCATATAAGCCAGAAAGATAGAATCGTTATAACTATTACAGATCAAAAGGAGGTCCAAGCGCCTTGGCGCTCCGCTGTATGACACTTATAGGTTCTTGATTCTATACATGAATAACACGTGATTAATGGACCTTTCCGTTTTAGCTACGCCCCGCCCATCACTAGCTAAGCTCCACCCACACCTCGCTCGTGTTGGGATCGATCGATCTCTGAACTCCCTGACTATCAATTTCCAGAATATTCCAAATATTTTGAAACTAATTTGACAGGGAGGTTTTGCTGCCTATGGTAGCAACAGCGTCCAGTTGTTGCCTATGGCAGCAACAGCGTCCAGTCAAATTAGTTTCAAAATATTAAACAGAATATTTATTAAATTGTAAAGACATACAATTCGTACAACGTGTTGGACTATTCATTCATGACGTCATGATTATAACGTCATCTTACATGTCACGTAGTTGATAATGACGTCATACGACGTCATAAGATGGATGGATAAACTTGCAAAGGTCCATTCTAAAGGGATTTCAACATTTGTGATCTGAATCGCGGAAAATCATACGATGCGATATTGTATTGATTGAAGGTTTTATTATTGGTTTTAATAACCAATATATACAGCACACTCAATTAAGTTCCCCCTTAATGTTTCGCGAATAGTAAAACGTGAATCACTTAAATTGATGCACGTCATGACGGCCGTCTTTCTCTCTTCTAAAAGGTATGGCAGTCCCTAGTCAAAGTCGGGTGAGTAGCAGATCCGCTAAGATAGAAGTAGAAGCCAACCCCACGCCCCCACCTTTTTCTATTAAGCCTAGTCGTACCCCAATGACATCTGTCATGTCCACTGACATTAGAAGGAATTTCTACGCTTATCAATAAGGAAATGGGGGAAGAATTGCTGGAATTGTAGGAAACCCAGAATATTTACTCGACAATATTTCTAGTTTCGAAAACGGGGAGGATGGGGTTGTGTGTGACAATAGATGGAAGAGTTTGGAAGATATAGACTGCACAGCGCTTTATATTGATGGTGTTCATTGACCTGCGACCTACCTTTGATATATGCCTCACCTGTTACGAGTGCTACGAGATGACCTCGAGAAAGCCAGACTCGGTATTATACACTGAGATCAAGAATTGACCTGAGGACACTAAACATTTTGGCTGAGGACAAGGCACAGTGGTCAAAAGCGAAGAAGGACTGGTTGCAGCTGTATGATGTTTCTAGTACGACAGTCGCAGAATACAGTAATCATACATACATACACATGTATCCCAAGACGCATCCATACTGTTACCGTATTCAGTGAATAAAGAAATGTTGGTCACGATGGTCTACTTTGTATTAGGCTGAAACTTTAGCAGATAATACAGCCACAGACACACACCAATATTGGCTATGGTCTACGAATAACTGTTGAGACTATAACAGGGATAAACATTTTGTATGATGTTTAGAGAACCAGGAAACTGGCACGTTGACCTATTTCTGACACATGAAACACTTTTAGGATATGATACATCAATGGACCAAGTTTGGCGATTTGTTGAATATTTAGAAACTAATTTGACTGGGTGATGTTGCTGCCTACGGCAGCACCAGCATCCAGTCAAATTAGTTTCAAAATATTCACAGCATGTTTATTAAATTGTAAAGAGATACGATTCGTACAACAACGCTTAGTCCGTCATCAATTAAGCGTTCGAGACGAACCTAACTACGTCGTTCATGGCGTAATTGATCATGACGTCATTCTATACTTCAAGTAGTTGATTATGACATCATATGATTGATGGATAAACTGGAATCCTCCATTGAAAAGAGCACGTGGATAATACATTTTCTATGGTGTACAGTGAACCCTGAAACGTAGATCGTGCTGAAAAACGTAAAAATTACATTCCAGATGATTAACTGAGCTATATATCCAAGTGCCAGACAGCGTTAACCCTTCCATGTCGAAACTGGGCCAAATTGACCAACACAATGGTCAGGTATGTCCATTTTCAAGCCAACAGATGATTATTTTTGGTGGTAAATTTTTTTAAATAATCTTCCAGCGGTATATTTCCTAAAATAGTCTTCTCTTGGCCTGCAAATGGACTTTCAATAAGCAAATGTACTGGTTTCCTTGGCCAAATTTGGTCATTAAAAGTTTAATGCTTGATATTAATGAAAGCCATAGACTACAGACGAGTGCCTAGTGGTATCAAATAAGGATCACAGAGAGGTCAATTATCTGGAATGTACACCATCTGTTCCAGTAAAATCATGTAGTTTTGAGGATTTTCTTTATAGACGAAAGCAAGTCCGGTTAACAAGGATTTGTGTCTTCTGGATAGTACTCTAGTCGTCCCTTCCCAGGATCTAGAGTGATGCAGAACTTCCTGCGTTCGGGTCGAAAACTGAAAAAAGACGATAACTATAACCACCACCACCACCACCACCACCACCACCTCCACCCACCCACCCCACCCCCTCACCACCACCACCACCACCACCACCCCCACCCCCCACGTACACAGGCGCACGCGCGCACGCACGCGCGTACGCGCTCACGCGGACACGTCCCACCTCAAATAACAACAAAAGCAAATTTGCAGAGATTAGCCTTCATGAATATATTGATTCTTATTAGATAAATAAACCATTATAAATAAGACAATACAGTCAACCCCGTCTATAGCGGTCATCCACCTTTGGGGTCAAAAGATGGCGTTTCTTTAAAACAGGTGATCGTAAGACCACCCCTCTTAAGGAACCACGCTCTTTTGGCCCCAAAAGATACAACAGCAAATGAGTTGTATCAAGCGACCAACTGTGTTTAGTGACCACCTTTAGCCCATCTTGTGTCAACAGCGCCGCAAAGCGCTTAAAATTAAGCCTTTATTTTGTTAAGATTTTTCAAGAAAATTAAAATTTTTGCTGATTGAATGACCATTTGCTGGTCAAGAGAGGGCAGTTTTGTCAATTTACTGCTGGAATTTATAAAAATTGTTTTTAAGAGGTGGTTTTGCCCGGCTTGGCGAGTAAAGGGTTATTGGTCGAGAAAATCTAAATTCTTGCTTAACCAGTGTCCATTTGCATACTATTTTTGAAAATTTATCACGAATCAAAAATTCGTCTTCAGTATCGCCTGCAAATGGACATTTTTCAAGACCACTGCAGATACATTATGACCAGTTTGATATATTAAAATATTAACTTGACGCAAGATGGGTTAAAGGCCCATACAGTGACCGCTATAGACAGGTTTCTCTGTATAAATGAAATAATAATACTGACAAGATGTTATATACAAATATATTGATATTGAATTGACTCTATTTATATATAATGGAGGATTCCAGTTTATCCATCAATCAATCATATGACGTCATAATAGTGATATACCGGATGACGTAATAATCAAGTTCATCACAAACACGTAATTGATGATGGACTACGTGTTGTTGTACGAATTGTATGGACTTACTATTTAATAAACGTACTGTTGAATAGTTTGAAACTAATTTGACTGGGCGCTGTTGTTTCAAAACATTCAACACCTAACCTGTATAGTTTTCTGGAAATTGATAGTCAAGAGTTAAGGGATCGATCGGTCCCAACACAGGCGAAGTGCGGGTGGGACTAAAATGGGATTCCTCCATTGTACGTATGATGATGTTGCCTAGCTTAAAAAGCTGCTATTATATGATACATACGTGTAATGCATGTCATAGATGGTCTCTTTCTAGCCATGCCCCGCCCATTTCCAGCTAAGCTCCACCCCCTTTTTATGCGTGCTGTAATCAATTTTGAAACCTGAATTCCCAGAGTATAAATTTCAAGATAACTATACAGGTAAGTTGTTGAATATTTTGAAACTAATTTGACTGTGGGGCTGTTGCTGCATATGGCGGCAACAGCCTCACGTCAAATTACTTTCAAAATATTTTAAACTATATTAACGGACTATTAACATTAATTTTCGCAATGGAACTACTACGCCATTTCAATTGTGACGGCATCCAACATGTAATGTAACAGACTTTTCTAGTTTTAGCTATGTGCCGCCCATGTCTAGCTAAGCTCCACCCACACGTCACTCATGTTGTGATCGATCGATCCCTGAACTCCCTGACTATCACGTTCCAAAAACTATACAGGTGAACTGTTGAATATTTTGAAACGAATTTGACTGGGTGCTGTTGCTGCCTACAGCAGCAACAGCGCCAAGTCAAATTAGTTTCAAAATATTCAACAGCACGTTCATTAAATAGTAAAGACATACAATTCGTACAACAACGCTTAGTCCGTCACCAATTATGCGTTCGTGACGTACCTAGCTACGTCATTCATGACGTCACTGACTATGACGTCATCATATCCGTCACGTAGTTGATTATGACATCATATGATGGATGAATAAATCGGAAAAGATCATCACATTACGACGTCAGATACCTGAGTGACAGATCGGATCAATCTATTGATATAATGGATTGCTATTTACATATATGTGGTAAGCTATAAAACTATGGTAACTAAATTTCCTACAATATATATATTCACACTAGAGAGACGATGACGATGTACAAATACATAATACACTGTATGTTTTAGAAAGATGAATAGCTAAGAAAAGAGTTAGAGGAAAACCAGTCTTGAAACTGTATGGGCAATCGAAAAGTGGTCATTAAAGACAGGTCTTCACCAACGACAGGTGGTCACTAAAGGCATATGGGTGCCAAAGACAGGTGGTCACTAAAAAGAGGTGGTCACTAAAGGCAGGTGGTCACCAAAGACAGGTAGTCACCAAGGATAGGTGGTCACCAAGGACAGGTAGTCACCAAGGACAGGTGGTCACCAAGGACAGGTGGTCACCAAAGACAAGTGATCACTTAATGCAACTGATTTGTGCTGGGTAATGAATTTTGGCGTCAAATAATAGTATCTCCTTAACCTTTTGATTACCAAATGCTGACAGAAGTAGTTTCAAAATATTTACTAGCTTACCTGCATGGTTAGCGTGAAATTGAGATATTGGAGGGTTTCAGATGGATGGTTGTATGAAAAAGCATCTTTGGCCACAAAAGCAAAGTTACAGATGTCCCAACCCGTTCCTTTCTACAAAGTGAAACATTTAAATGCATGTTTTATGTCTTTAACTATGCATCAGTTCCTCACAAACTACATCGGCCTACCAGATAATTACCCTCACTGCATAAGTTGAAGAGGGTATTGTGATCAGGTATATCTGTCTGTTTGTTTGTCTGTTTCTCTGTCTGTCTGGTGGTCGGTTGGTTGGTCAGCCCGTTGTTTGGTCCAAGCTGTATATAAAAAATACTTGGCTCAAATTTTAACACAAGGGAGGGTCCTGTCAGGCAAGAGGATTTCTAAATTTCTGACATGATCGGGATCTGTGGATATCTCGGACACTGATTGCCCGATTTCGTTCGAAACTTAACATAGGACAATGTGTCACAATATACTAGGATTCTACAATTTTCGTTGTGATCTGAAAGAATCTGGAAAAATATCAAAATCTAAACATTTTGGGATAAATACAAAAATCTCGAAAATGTACCAAAATATGAAAAATGACAGGGTGTCTCGCAAATTTAATACAATTAATCTTAAATCTGCTATCAAACTCAACATCGAGAGATACTGGTAATATGTACACTTATTTTACACTGTATGTATACTGATTATAGTCAAATTTGCTACTTCTTATACAGCCTATAATGACTCTGTACATGTAGCCGCCTACATTCTGACTCATCCCTGTATATATTGAAACCGATTTTAATCATGATAGGCATATAGGTGCTAATTTTAAAGGAACCTGTTGCTACATTATACATTATATATATATATATATATATATATATATATATATATATATATATATATATATATATATATATATATATATATATATATATATATATATATATATATATATATATATATATATATATATATATATATATATATATATATATATATTGAAAAGAACATTTCTTAATTTGATTTTCTTTAGGTTAGTTATTTGAGTTCAAAGCATTACAGACCCAGATAACGCAGCTTGCTGGGCTGATGCTGGGCCAATACTGTGCCGATACTTTCAGTATCGGCCCAGTAAACTGCGTTATCAGGGGAGGCTATCACTGATAGATCAAGAAATCTAACCATTGGACCATCTCCATAGAATGCTTCTCATTGATCGCTGCTAACATTTTAACATCAATTCTTATATAATCGACCACCCAATATTCAAGTAGATAAAGATTATAAATTTCACAAATTTCCTGTGGTGGATTTTATCTCCATTTTGCAGAGAACCCAGAGTATTTGCTATTTAGTGGTTGCTTGTGATTCCTCACTAGCCTTATTTAAACAAAAACTAGTGTTGTACCACCTATTTATTCGATGTCATAATATAACTTTTTGTGGTTTCTATCCTCCCAGCACGTCAGTATTTGATGTCATAATATAACTTTTTGTGGTTTCTATCCTCCCAGCATGTCAGTATTTGATGTTTTGAGATGCTGTGCATTGTGGCGAACGTTGTAGTGCTAGTATTTTGCTGAGGCCAGTGAACTGTTTAGACATATGTAAGATTTTCTTTCCAGTTGGATTGTTTCATAAATATAATGCTTCCATAAATTGAGAAACTATTATGCTCACACCCGTTTCCAGGAAATCAACAAAAATAACAAATATGTGTGATGGGCTGGAATTTGATAAGACTGTTATATTACAACAAAAATCTTGAAGTTACAAATTTATTTATATCTGGAGCCGATGTCTCTTTATGATCAATGAAATCCACAACCTCTTGAAGTCTTAGCATAGATGTAATTCTAACAGTGTTGCAGTACATTATTTTAATCAAACAATTATACAGTTCTTTACCCTTTATCTCCAAAACAAATCAAATAATAAACTTGCTGTAGCATTATGTCAGTCCAATAAAACTACCATGAATTAGTTTCCGTTATTGCCATGTGCTGTGGCTCATTGTTGATATATCATTTTGAAAATTAACTTGATCTAGTGAAATAGCATTGGCAAACAGAAGTTATCCTATACACAAATCATGTTATATCGAACAGAAACCCTGGTAGCAGCCATGTCAAATCCATAAACTACAAAATAATAAAATGCTTCTTTGGATGCCAATGTATGTGTACAAATAAACCACGTGTTTGGTAAACTAACCTACTTGATAACAATAAAAGTAAAATATGATCCTCTCTATTCAGATATATTTAAATGTCCAGCAGTGCCCAATACATTTCTCAAATATTTGTCATAGTCATGAGATATTTAGCAAATTGTTTAGCTACCAGTGAAAACATCGTTAATAATATAAGCAAATAAATACATGTTTATTCTGATGAGGTGAACAATATACAGTGCACTATGAAGAACATTATCAAGGTATTTAACCCTTACCACTCTGTTGTCGAAATTTTAAATTTTCAAATTAAAGTAAAAGAATAACTGGTGTTTATTTTTCAACACATTTGGTGGTAGATGTTGCTGTCATAGGCACCAAAATTGTTGAAAAATGTACACCAGTTTCTGTGTTATTGGCATAAGTGTTAAACTAACCATTGATATAGCAAATAGATATTTACAGCAATGAGAAAATTTGGTCGAGAAAACCACCCAAAATCCAAATGGCAATGATGCCAATAATACTGTTGCCCCTGCACAAAGTGTCATGAATCCCCATGAATCCCCTGCACATGAAGTCATGGCTCCAAACTTGCACATAAGAATGTGGTTCCTTAAAAATGCCACCGATAAAAAAACCTCTTTAAAATAACTATCATCCCATTAAATAAAATTATTTTATGATAAACAATGCTGAAAGGTGCATATTCACACCAGAATCCTCTAAAATAAAATTGTTTAAATTGTAAGCTACACGTGTATACCTCACTGTAACCAAGCGAACTGAATCTTAGCAAATGATGATTTCATTCCATATAAATTAATATAATTTTTCAATTGTGAAGTTGAAATAGGGGTACATGCCTCGAATTCAATTTCAGTACTTGAAATAATCATATGTTAAGATTTATTTCGTTTCATTACATCTAGCCACACAATCTAAGCCTCTAAAAGTATACAATTTTAACAGTTTTATTTTCATGCATTTCAGTGTGAATATGCAGCTTTAACGCTTACCGCTCTGATGTCAAAATTGTAAATTTAAAAAATAAATAAGATGAACGGGTGTTCATTTTTCAACAAATTTGGTGGAAGATGGTGTTGTTGTACACAGCAACATCGTCCCCCAAAATTGTTGATAAATGTACACCCATTTCTTTGCTATTGACACATTAAAAGATAGACTATTGACATCAGTGTGGTACGGGTTAATTGTAGTTGGCTGTCATGAAGATATATTTTGGGGCAAAGGATGATATTTCTCTTCGACATTTTGACATTAGTGACACAATTTTGTCCAGCGTAAATGCTATGTTGCTTTATGGCAAGCTTAAATGTAGCCCAGTGTGCTGGAGGGATGGTGATTATATGAATTAAACAGTATTATCATCATAACATACATTATATTATGATGGTAACGATACCTAGGTCAAGTTCGACTCACTAACTATAGTCAATTTCATGGTTTACTGAACATGCGCAGTTGCTATGCCAAGCCGAATGCTGAATAGTTAACTATAGATCGCTAGTACCCGGTTCCCCATCAAATTACTATTGCCGAAAATTTGGGGTCGGGTACCAGTCTCCATTAACCCTTTCTGTTGTCTGTTTTGATGACCTACGAAAATGGGTTATTTTTGTCCGCTAAGACGTCAAAAAGCGTCCATATGACATAAAGCGGGAAGGAATAGGGCTTGTGAACATTGGCATACAATGGGAAAGCATAATCTCATCAAACCTAAGTTATTTAGTGAAATATTTACACTTTTATATGCATTTATTCGTGGCAAGCGAACGGTGTCAGCCATTTTGAAATTTACGCAAATATCGAACTAACCATCTGAACTGATAGTGCTCAGTTGACTATAGTTGACTAGCTAGTTAACTATTTGAAGTTCGACTGGTATTCTAGTTAGCTATAGTTAACTATGGTTAGGAGTCGAACTTGACCCTAGTATTTAGATAGTAGAAAATAAGTGGTCTGATGCTCACTGAACATTTTAACAAATGCTGTGATGTCATGTGCGGGCAGAGCATTTCTACCCTCCATATCGATATAGACTTTTGGTATGAATAATTATCATACTGTTATGGGTGAAAGAAAGTTCTCATTTAGATAATAGAAAAATAATAAAGTAAACATCCAATATAAAAATAAGAGATTCACTTATAATACTTAGAGCCTAGAAGCATATACATGGCATCTAATATTCTTAAACACTCCGATAATATAATTCTAGTCAATCGTCAGTGTCATTAATCATATAATACAATAGCATAGCCAAATCTTCGTTTGTACAAAAACATTATTATCTCCAGTTATATAATATAACATTCTAGCCTACCTTCTAACTATCTAGTTAAACATTACTTGCTTCATCCTTTAGTAGATGAACTGATCTCCATAGCTCCTTTTCCTGCATTGTGTGCCAGAGCGTACAGATGCTGACAATGAAGGAATACTGTTTAGCTATGCCCCGCCCATCTTTAGCTAATCTGCACCCACACTTCGCTCGTGTTGGTATCGATCGATCCCTGAACTCACTGAATATCAATTTCCAGTAAACTATATAGGTAAACTGTTGAATATTTTGAAACTAATTTGACTCGGTGGTGTTGCTGCCTGTTGCGGCATCTGCGCCATAGATAGATAGATAGATAGATAGATAGATAGATAGATAGATAGATAGATGGATGGATGGATGGATGGATGGATGGTGGGTGGGTGGGTGGGTGGATGGATGGATGGATGGATGGATAGATAGATAGATAGGATAGATAGATAGATATGCACTGAACTCCATGCAATTGCATGCTCTAAGCGCTGAACATCGCTTGGTCCGTTATCAATTAAG
The DNA here is from genome assembly GCA_034401795.1 of Chaetoderma sp. LZ-2023a. Lineage (NCBI taxonomy): Eukaryota > Metazoa > Mollusca > Caudofoveata > Chaetodermatida > Chaetodermatidae > Chaetoderma > Chaetoderma sp. LZ-2023a. The sequence continues at coordinate 37,550,363 of CM067366.1, forward strand.
CATTCATGATGAACCTAGCTACGTCATTCATGAAATAATGGACCTTCCCATTTTTAGCTATGCCCCGCCCATATCTATTTCTTGAAAACTATACAGGGAAGCAGTTGAATATTTTGTAACTAATTTGACTGGGTGCTGTTGCTGCCTATGACGTCATTCATTATGATGTCATTGTAATAATAATAATAATAATAATAAGTACATTTATAAAGCGCTGAATCCATGACAATGCGTGCTCTAAGCGCTAGTGCGTAATAGCTATATCTACTGAGAATATGCTCGTTTGAAAAGGGTGGTTTTCAGTTGTGATTTGAAAATATCTAATGATGCTGAGTTTTTTAGACTAAGTGGTAGATTGTTCCACTCGGTGGGAGCTGCATAAGCGAAAGTTTTGTGGCCATATGTAGTAGAATTTACTTTTGGGACGTTTAGCAGCATCTGATTGACAGATCTGAGTGATCGACCAGGCGAATAGGGTTGTACTAGTTCAGTTAAGTATGCAGGGGCAGTACCGGAAACACATTGGTAAGTCAAGCATAAAATTTTGAAAGTGATTCTCTGCTCGATCGGGAGCCAATGCAAATTCTGTAAGACAGGGGTTATGTGATCATACTTTCGGCGGAGTGATATGATTCTAGCAGCGGTATTTTGTACAATCTGTAGCTTATGAATAAGTTGTTTTGGTGCACCAATAAGCAAGCTGTTACAATAATCAAGTCTTGACGATATTAACGCCAGTATAAGCATGATTGTAGCCTCCTTCGTAATATACCGTCTGATGCAACCAATATTACGTAGCTGGTACGAGCACACTTTGCAGAGATGATTAACATGCTTTTCCATGGTCAGTTCATTATCAAGCATTACCCCTAGATCTTTCACCACAGGTGACAGATTTATTTGGCTTGTTCCAACAGTGATGCATGTCAAGTCTGATTTAGCGCGCCTAATCACCGGACCAACTAGCATGGCCTCCGTTTTGTCATCATTGTACACATCACGCAGTTCATTATGACGTCATATGATGGGTGGGTACTCTGGAGAATTGCCTTTGACGTCAGCCTACACGTCACGTAGTAGAGCATGACGTCCTCTGATTGATGCATAAACTAGAATACCCCATTCAGTATTTGTCCTAGACCACTCTAAGGCTTCAATCTTTTGTAATTATCAAGGATTCCACGATATAAGACACAATCGTTTCTGCTAAGGACTATGAAGAAATTTATCAACGGATTTAAAGCATCCTTCAAATTAGATATACTATGAGTCACAGTATATAAAATGTAATAAACTCAGTCTCCTCGAATAACGGTGAAAGTTTCTGGCGACCCTGATAACGCAGGTTACTGGGCCTGTATTGTGTCAATACGGCCCATACCGGCCCAGTATTCACCCCGTACCGGCCCAGTAATCTGCGTCATGAGGAGACTATCATAAATTTCACGTAACCCATCTTTTGTCAACTTAACCCTTTAATGGTCAAGTTGGTCAAAAACGACGCTGAATGCGCTGTTGATACATGCGGGGTCAAGTAATGTTTCGAGAACATTGCCTTTAGGATCAGAAGATGGGGGTTCAATAAGCCGAGTGGTTTAATAACCATCTGACTTATTGAACGTCATTTATGTCTGTGGCTTATGCTAATTAAGAGCATGCGTATAAATGGATGAATCCAGTTCGAGCTATCCCCCGACCATATCTAGCTAAGCTCCACTCACGCGTTGCCCATTCCCTGAATCTAAATTTCCAGAAAACTATACTGGTAAGCTTTTGAATATTTTGAAACTAATTGACTGGATGCTGTTGTTGCTGCCTATGGCAGCAATAGCTCCCAGTCAAATTAGATTCAAAATATTCCACAGAATGTTTATTCAAAAGCAAAGACATACAATTCGTACAACTTGACGGACTATTAGGCGGTTGTGATGGACGTAATCACATCATTGATGACGGAATTGATTATGACGTCAGCAAACATGTGACGTAGTTGATTATGACATCATATGCTTAGCTGAGAAACATAATCAATAACGCCATGAATGGCGTAGCTAAGTCCGTCAAGAACACTTAATTGATGATGGACTAAGCGTTGTTGTACGAATTGTATGTCTACTAATTAATGAACGTGCTGGTGTGTATTTTGAAACTAATTTGACTGGGCGCTGTTGAACCAGTCAAATTAGTTTCAAAGTATTCAACAGCTTACGTGTATAATTTTCTGGAAACTGATAGTCAGAGAGTGCAGGGATTGATCCCATCACGGATGAAGTGTGGTTGGAGCTTAGATAAAGATGGGCGGGGCATAGCCAAAACTGGATTCCTCGATTAACAAGGCATTGTTTCGCAGATGATTACAATCACAGATGCAGGAGATCGTGTGAAGTTAACACATATTTATCATTCTAAGGCTTGAGCAGTGGTGTACGTTCCCTTGATGCATATAGAAGATATCATATTAGTAATGTCGTATTCAATGTCATAAGGTGGAATTTATTATATGTTCATTTAGTCATTCGAAAAAGAAGTCCAAGAATCCTAATTTTATACTAATCATTCGGGTAGTTGGTAAGTCTGTTGAGTATTTTGAATATAGGTTGTTCGCCAAGAACATGTTGCCGCCAAAGCAAAATATTCTTCATGTTGCAAACGATCCTACCATCTGGTATTTCGGATCTACAGGTAAATCTGTTATTTATTACAATTGTTTCCGATCTAAACATTGTTCAATGTAGCATATTGCATAGTTCAGACAAGAGAACACATCGTTGACCTTTCGAATTCCATTTTATCTTTCTCTGTTATAACCTTTATTTACCCGAAGCACATTAATAACCGAGAACAATTCTGAAAAAAACCTGTTTATCTGTCAGATATTAAAGTTCTTAATACGGTTTCTCCTTAAGGTATGGTAGAAACCAGACATCTGAGAGACATACACTGGACACGAAGCGGTAGAAGATAATGAGGGGCAAGGTTAGATGAGTAAGAACGTGCCATGGTAGAAGTCCATAGAAATCTTCATGAAGCGACACCACGCTCGTTTTCTTCACCTCAAAGATATACACGGCCCACAGAGCTAGGTTACACAGCAACAGGAACGTCACCGTGGCTCTACCAGGTTTGTTGATTATGTGCTCCTCGGTCTCTGAGCAACGGCGTAAACTATCGAATAGAAACACCGCTTGGATGGTGATTTGTATCAAGGCTAAGCCGGTGCACCCGAGGGAGAAGAATCCCACAAGGCCATATTTCATGAAACCGAATCCCGCAGAGATAATGACGAATCCATGGTAGATGTAAGATCCTAATAACCCAATCGCGAGAAGAATTCCTGACAATGTTATGTCTCTTGATTCTGCGAATTTCAGTTGTGCCAATCGTATGTATCCAAATATGGCACCGATGATTGTAATAATCAACAGGGTACTTTCGAGTGAATAGTAGATCTTGATGGCAGTGTCTTTATCCAGGAGACGAATTTCAAATACGAAGAACGTTGCTATGGCAACAAGGGTAACCGTTCCGATAAGTAGTCCGAGGAACAGCCCTTTGTTGGCCTTTTCACAATCCACACTCGCAGGACTAGCGGGTCCAGAACTGGTGAGAGACGTGTGGCTAGTCCACCGACGTTTGTATTTGATGCCCACAGCAGAGAACATCCGGTACAAAATGGCGGCTGCGATTAGACTGTACTGAATTGTACACGGGAACAAATAGGGAGACGTAATTCTCGCAAGGGTCAGATCCGCATAACAACTCGATAATGGCGTATCTGAAATAGTGAAAAACAAATAAATTATTGGATTATGTGAAGAAAATTAATTCAAAATAAGCTATAAAAGCGATCTAATATTGGACATACCTATCATTTGACGCTTCCATGAACACGCACGTGTACGTACGTGTGTAGTGAATGTGTGCACACACGTGTGTGTCTGAGTTTACATAAGTACACACCTCGTGTTATTAGATAAGGATTGTGTTTCATTAACCAACAACAATTTTCAGTCAAATTGTATAAAACATATGTAGCCTAGCACATGTCAACTTTACCATAGGAAATATACAATTAAAATGGGGGAATCCAGTTTTAGCTCTGCCCCGACCATCCCTAGTTAAGCTCCGCCCATGCTTTTCCCGTGTTAGGATCGATCGATCCCTGAAGTCCTTGACCATCAATTTTCAGAAAATTATACAGGTTAGCTGTTGAATATTTTGAAACTAATTTGACTGGGTGTTAATTTGTAGCTGCCAATCAAAATATTCAACAGCAATATTTATTAAATAGCAAAGACATACAAGTTGTATGATAACGCCTACTTCAATTAAGCGTTCGTGATGAACTTATATACATCATTCATGCCATCATTGATTATGACCTCATCCTACACGTCACGTAGTTGATTATGACGTCTTATGATAGATGGATAAACTGGATAGGTTTTATGGAAGCTACTGCTGTCTAACAGCATTATATACCGGTACGTCATTATTTATCCATCTGAGCTACTAATACGTTTCCTGTCACTCAAATCTCTTTAACACTGTGACACTCATATCAAGCTGACTTTTGCAGGGGTGTTGAGATATATCCATTTGCAGAACAAGAACAGATTATTTTTAAAGATGTGATACTGGAATTACTGGCTCGATAATCCAGCCAGTCATTCCAGTGAAAAGTTTTCTAAAATAATCTTCTCTTGCTCTGCAAATGGGCATTTTGTATAAGAAAAACTGAAAATTTCTTCAACAAATTTGGGCATTAAAGGCTTCATATTTAGCTTTCTCCACTCAGGTTTCCGATAATGGAGGATTCCAGTTTCTCAGTCAATCATATGACGTCATAATCAACATTGTGTAGGTTGACGTCACAATCAATTACGTCATGAATGGCGTAGCTAAGTTCGGGACGAACGCTCAATTGATGACAGACTAAGCATTTTTGTATGAATTGTATGTCTTTATTATTTAATAAACATGCTGTTGAATATGTTGAAAGTAATTTGCCCGTAATTTGACAACAACAACAGCACCCAGTCGAATTACTTTTAAAATATTCAAAAGCTTAGGCTTTCCTGTGTAGTTTTCTGGAAATTAAGATTCAGGGAGTTCATAGATCGATCGATCCCAACACAGGCGAAGTGTGGGTGGAGCCTAGCTAGAGATGGGCGGGACATAGCTAAAATTGGATTCCTCCATTCAAACTGGAATTCGTCTTATGTGACCAGCTTCAGGGGAACCAAAACAATGTCGCTAAACACAAATAGGCTTGCCATTTAATTTAATACAAGTCATTTCAAAGGCAAGTTTTTGGGTACGAAAGGAGAATGGTTCTTTAAGCGAGATGGTCTTTTAGTGAGCAATCGCGTATTAATTCCTAAAGATCCCCTTCCCATCCCCTCTGCCCCTCTTCTCCCCCCCCCCATCCCTCTCCCCCTCTCCCTCTCTCTCTCTCTCTCTCTCTCTCTCTCCAGATAGACGCTACAGTATGTATAAATACTTACATATCGCCGTCATAGTTCCGTTACTGGATCCATTTGATGGAAGCGGAATAAGGCTAATGTGTAAGCGGTTGTCTACCCCTCCATTCGCTACTTCCTTCTGCCGGTAGGTGTCGGTAGCCTCGGTCACTGTCGAGTTTATCCAAACACAGATGTTAGTTGCTAGCAGGTGCATCAACCCCAGCCGTACGAATGCCTTATGTCTGTTGATGACCAACTGAAAATAAGATCATCATCATCATCATCATCGTTGTCAGACTCGTCGTCGTCGTCGTCGTCGTCGTCGTCGTCGTCGTCGTCGTCGTCGTCGTCGTCGTCGTCGTCGTCGTCGTCGTCGTCGTCGTCGTCGTATAAACCACTATGAGCACCACAACAAGTTAATCTACAAACGAACCCATTCAATCGCAACAACACTGTGTCATCGCCACCATCGTTGCCATTGCCATTGTCTTCATTATCAGAATCATTCTCATAATCATTATCACATCACCCAAACAACTATCCTAATTACAACCAGCACAAAGTGCCTATCACTCTGTGATAGTGAACCCTCTGCCGATAGCTGTATTTTTAATGCTATGATTGCTTTGTACTCTCTCACAATAGCATAGAGGCATCTATGTCTAGCCATGCCCCGCCCATTTCTAGCTAAGCTCCGCCCACTTTGTTGAAATCAATCGATATGCGTTGAATCCTTAATTAGCAGAATCAAAATTTCAAGGGAACTATACAGGAAAGCAGTTGAATTAATCTGGAAGCAACAGTCAAATTAGTTTCAAAATATTCACCAGAAAGCTTCTTAAATTGTAAATCCCTCAAAGCCATATTTGCATATTATTCGTACACCTGACAGACGTATCGAGCTTCATCATATGTGGCGTATTTGATTTACGATGTCAAGTCCATGAGTGACTAGTGACAATGCGGTTCCTCCATTTAGAAAACATGTGTTGGAAAAGCCGGATTAAGTCTTTATGGGAGCGCAGGGCAAATTAGTTGTGGGGGGGCCTTATCGGGTGGGCAATGAGGGAATGGCTGATGTTGCTGCTCGTGCTGGTGCTGGTGATGGCGCTGCTGCTGCTGCTGCTGCTGCTGCTGCTGCTGCTGCTGCTGCTGCTGCTGCTGCTGCCACATGCAATAAACTCGTTAGGTATATACGTACAAATACCGTTGAATATCGTAAAACTAATTTGACTGAAAGGCAGCACCAGCTTCAAGCCAAATTGGTTCCAAAATACTCAACATATATTATAACTGTAATAGGGAGATACTGGGATTACATGTTCAAATGGGTAAAATGCACATTTTGACAAGGGAGATAATCCAAATAACGTATGTTTATAACTGAGATAAACCTTACCTTGTGGTTTTTGAAGATGAAGAAAGTTTGTACAAATGTGAAAAAGAGGTGCAGTACATACACGAGGATGAACGCCTTGCTCCGACAGGTCTCTGTGCCCTGGCTTTCAAAATAACTGGCGATATGGAAGCCATCCAAAGTCACACTTCCAATACTGAAGGCTACAAAAAGGAAAAGGAAAAATTTAAGTCTTGCCAAGCACTGTTGTTGTTGTTGTTGTTGTTGTTGTTGTTGTTGCTGTTGTTGTTGTTGTTGTTGTTGTTAAGAAACAGTAAGACGTGAATCTGAGTGACAGGAAGTAGGAAGTTAGATCAACTCATTTGATTGGATGCTGTTATTGCCTACGACATGTAAAATAATTAACAAATTCAAAATATTTACCAACTTATCTCTGTATGTCTGTTTTGAAAGTGACATACTGGAATTTCAGGAAGGGTCAACTGGGAAGCACGTATTCTTACCAATGGCGCCTAACCGGAGATAAAAGTTAATTCCTTCGCCGACATGTCCAACAGTTCCTTCAACTGGAAGTTCAAACAGACTGCACGGTATGGAGTCGTTACATGGACTCGGTTCTCGTAGCGCGGTACTCTTATCATCCTGATCTGAGACTCGGTCCCCTTTTTCGTCGTCCCGTGGTTCGCGGGGACTCGGCGGAATCGATGACGGTTTGTTTATGCTGTCGTGGTGACGTAACGTGACCCGGATGTTGTTCTGCTCATAACTTCCGGTTTTGATACCGCGCAGGAGGAAACAGTGGATGTAGATGAAGAACAGGAGCGAGAACAGGTATAGGTACAGCATAAATACCTGGAAACAAAGCAGTGTAAAACATATTTAACAAACAAAAGGTTATATTACACTCATATCAGCCAAAAACGTGTTAGCGGTGGTCTTGAGAAATGTCCATTTGCAGACCAAGAGAAGGCTATTTTGAAAATTTACCAGTGGAATGACTGGCTGGGTTATAACCGAGCCAGCCATTCCAGTGGTAAACTTTCTAAATAGTCTCCTCTTGGTCTGCAAATGGACATTTTCTATGAGAAAATTTGAAATATTTCGTGACGAAATTGGAGAGTTAAAGGTTTTGGGCGCCTCTTAAAATCTAGGTACCAATATACTCTAGTGGGCCTCCCACCAGAGATGGAGTATGCGGACGACTGAGACTTCGTAGATGAGAAAACCAATAACCTCTTCCCTATAACTGCGGATCAACTCAGGAACATGAATCGCTTCATGAATGTAGCCAAAATCGAGTTTACTCATGTACACATACCGATCAGCGACCGATGAAGTCAGTGACAGGGAGGGATGGAAGAAGAGCTAAATCCTTGGTTCACTAATGTGCAGCTCATCTGACATCGCTGCATGTTGTGTTACAGGAAACTCTACCTTCCAATCCATTCTGAAACTGTGGATCCGAAAAAATCTATGTCACGTTCAGGGTATTACTGATGCCTTACAAATGTAACAGGTGAGCAGCTTCGAAGGCAGTTATACATAAGCGTGGTTCACGTCACTGCAGACAGTACTATAACCAACTTCGCTGGCCAGACTATATAATTTCCAACAGCATGTTGAACACTATGCGCAATGCAGTCCCACGCTCATTGAAGGTGGCCCAATAAAGATGGTCTACATTTGGCAATGTTCTGCGATTACCACACACAAGACACCTCTGCTCAGAAAGGCTTGCAATTTTCTGTATTCGGTGCAAACATCTACAACCGCTTGTAGATGACGCCAGTGCACAAACCTACTAAGTGTGCTACGTGCCAATGTAAAAGAGGCCAGACTGACGACACTGGCAATCAACAAGAACCTGAGGAAGCTAAGGGCTCTCCCTGAGGACAGGATACAACGGCTAAAGAAGAAGTAGCGCTGATTGCAGTGGCATGATGTTTTCAAACGACTGCAGCCTCAGAACACAGTATATCATAATCTGCAACATCACCCAATATAATTCATGTGCCGCGTGGCTGAACAATAATAAACAATCCAAATAGTTGGCCTACACGTGTAAGGGCCCCACCCCACCCCAGCATCCACCCCGAGTTACCCAGAGCCCCAGAACAACTAACGCCTCAAATTTGTGTTTTATATCTTGGATCCCTTGATAACTACAAGTTGACTGCATATGTGTCACGCCCATAAGACATGTTGACAGATACTGCTAAGACTCATCATTCTGTAGAACAAAAAGACGATGATGTCTCGAGCATAAATTAGTAAAACCTGTCTAAAATGGGCACTTCATGGATCACTTCAACGAGGTAAATAAAACAGAGGGTTAATATAAGTCCCTTGTCATAGGAAAGGGCTATTGGGGCGTTACTAGAAAGTAGATAATAAATTTACCCTTACGTCTCGTAGCCCTGTCCACGTATCATTAATAGACAGGTTTCAGTGTCACATAGATGGAGGAATCCAGTTTTAGCTATGCCTTGCCCATCTTTAGCTAAGCTCCACCCCCAATTCTCACGTGTTGGGATCGATTGATCCCTTTGTACCCATATTAGAATTGATTTTAACATTTGGAATCATTCGCGGAATCCCAATTTCAAGGTAACCATACAGATATGTTGTTGAATATTTTGAAACTATGGCAGCAACAGCGCCCAGTCAAATTAGTTTCAAAATATTCACCAACATGTTTATTAAATAGTAAAAGACATAATTCGTACAACACCGCTTAGTCTGCATCAATGAAGCATTCGTGAAGAACTTTGCTACGTCATTCATGACGTAATTGATTATGACGTCAAACTACACGCAACGTAGTTGATTATGACGTCGTGTGATTGATGGATAACCTGAAATCCCCCCATTGCTCGCTATCATACATTACCTCCAGATAATAGTAATGAACGCGTTCTTTTTGCGTCAAGGAGTTGGCCACAGCAAAGACCAGGCCCAGCACCACAATGGCCAGCCCGTAGATACAGCATAGTAAACGTGTCAGCGCGGACCTGAAAATATGAACAAATCAATGTATAAAGGAATTTTAAATTACCAAACTCTGAATGGTTTAATGTTGAGAATGGGATGGAGTTGTTGGGAATTAGTTATTGGTACGAACTGTTGTTGTTGTTGTTGTTGTTGTTGCTGTTGCTGCTGCTGCTGCTGCTGCTGCTGCTGCTGTTACTGCTGCTGCTGCTGCTACTGCTGTTGTTGTTGTTGTTGTTGGTGGTGGTGGTGGTGGTGGTGGTTTGATGGTGTGGTAGGATTTTTTAATGTCGTAGGCTAGTCTGGTTTCGAATAGTGCATGGTGTTTGTAAACATTGTACTATGGTTGGAACTGTTGAATGACGCTTGCATTGGAAATGTGGGTAGGGCCCGTGAAGAATGGCGTCTTACACATGTATACATGTGGGATCCTTGAAAATGTGCTGCATGGGGAAAGGGGTACCATGGCAAATGGAGGGATCCGATCTGTCACTCAAGTGTATGACGGCATAATCAATTGACCTTTCCAGTTTTAGCTATGCGCCGCCCATCCATAGTTAAGCTCTACCCACACATTGCTCGTGTTCGGATCGATCGATCCTTGAACTCTCTGACGATCAATTTCCAGAAGATTATGCATGTAAACTGTTGAATATTTTGAAACTAATTTGACTGTGTGCTGTTTCTGCCTGTGAAACAGATTTAGATGGGATGTGTTACTGCCATCGGTCCAGTCAAATTAGTTTCAAAATATTCACCAGGCCACTTATACAGTTACCTTTAAATTTAGATTCCGGGAATTCAGGTTTCAGAGTTTAAAATCGATTCCAACGCGCGTAAAATGTGGGCATATACCTGATCTAGAAATCGACGGGGCATAGCGAGAAATGAATACCTCTATAGATAGATAGATAGATAGATAGAATAGATCGATAGATACCGCGCTTGATAATATGACGTCATAATCTATTATGACGTCATAATAACTCCAAGTCAGCTACGCCAGGCGCAAGCTACGATCCCTCCGCGAACACGGCCCCAGGTCGACAAGATAATCATAGACCCCTAGAGAAATTTATCAATAACAATTCGTCCTTTCTCTTTGTTTCTACGAAAGAAGCGAAAGTGAAACAAGGAGTGTGACCAGGTCGACAAGAAAATCATCCACCAAATAAATCACAATGTCAAACAAAATGGTGTACGCCATGGAACCAATTTGACTGATCGCCATTACTGCTCAATGCAACAACAGCTTTCAGTCAAAGCATTCTCCCGCCGGCAGAGGGTTAATCCTCCTTGACGTCGTAACTCCAGACAGATGAATTACGACGTAATTAGCACGGTCCGGTGGCGTTGCGAGAATGAGTCAAACTGGATCAAAGGCTGCCATCATACCATCGTCCTATTGCACGATCCTCGCCCTCACATTACGTTCCCGTATCGTGTACCGTGCTTACACGCATTTGATGTTTGCGCTAAGTTCGCGAAGCTTCATACATATTTGAGCTGGGGTCAGTCAACTTGTGCCAATGAGATTGCTCGGTAAGAAATCAAGAAGTAGACAAATTTACACATGTGCTAAACCAAACTAGCGGGTTGGTTTTTTTTACCGAAAACCAATCTACACATTTTCTGTTCCTCAGAACCTCAGAACTTGTTTAGAGCAAAACTATTGCACACTTTTGCAAACATCTCTTTCCAGTTCAACAGCGTCGCGATCGTCATTGTTTTTGTGATTGTAAATTAGGTCACCAGACGAAGTCTCGCCTATCGCGTGAAGTAGGCAGAAATCTGATTGGCCACCTCCAGCCCACTAGCTTAAGGCCTCGTACGGCGTAGCTACGTGAGTGGGTGTATGTTAGTACGATACCAACATACGCACTTTCACACACATATCTGTATTGACTGACCGGTTTTGGAATATCTTGTTTGCATTGAAAATCATAAGATAATCTTTCAAACGAAAGTTCCACTCTTAACACATGTAATCACACGGTTACTTGAGCAGAATTTGTACGAAACTTAGTCCTTCCATGTATGTATAACAATTCGATTAACTTAGAAATCAATAAAAAATTACCTTCCAACTCTCCGATTGAGGTCCCGTAGTTGATGCGTTATAATCATATTGAGAATAGGCCTACTGCTGATTCCTATAGAACACGGATTCTAGTTGCTTCGTCACTATATATGACGTCACAACCTTCTATTAGATTTAGGCAGGTTAATCCTTTAACACTCATATCAGCCAAAAACGGCATCTGCGGTGGTCTTGAGAAATGTCCATTTGCAGACCAAGAGAAGACTATTTTTGAAAATTTACAACTAGAATGACTGGCTCGATAACCGAGCCAGTCATTCAAGCGGTGAATTTTCAAAAATAGTCTTCTCTTGGTCTGCAAATACACATTTTCTATGTGAAAATTTAAATTTTCTTGAACAAATTCGAGACTTAAAGGGTTATAGGTAGACGCATATAATAAGACAATCGAGTATAACCAATAAACCGTATTCAGATATTCCAGTGTTTTTGTTTCAAACGTAATTGGTTGATCACCTTTAAACCCAAAGATCAAATATTAAAATTCATTTAAAATCCGACAGGTAACCTGTTGGATATTTTTAAGCTAATTTGACAGTGAGCTGTTGCTGCCATAGGCAGCAACAGCTCCCTGTCGAATTAGCTTCAAAATATTCACCAGATTACCTGCCAGATTATCTTGAAATTGAGATTCAGGGATTCCGGCGGACCAAATGGTTTCAACTTCAAGTTCAAGTTCATGTTCAAGTTCACTTCATTACACTCAGGCCCATCGGGGGCATATGAGGAATTCCAGACCCTGCGTTTAGTATAAATAGAGTTTAATACTTTTGACTAAATGGAAACACAGTCAGATTCTAAATTTTATTGATAGTCATATAACCGGTTTTATTTTCTAGAAAATTAAAAACTTGATCCGAATAAAACACAATTCACTGCTCTCAACACCAACATTGGACCCACGGGTGAGGTTTTTCAGGAACTGAGTCCAATTCTTAAAGCAGTATTGTCAAAGAAAGCAACAGATTTCAGCAACATTATATATCAGAAATTAGTGTTGAGTAATGGGGATATCGGTCTATCAGCCTTGCGTTCAGTAGGGAAAACGTTTCTAAATGTTTTGCTGATCGGCAAACTATTGATAATCTGCTGTTTTCGCATTAATCATATAATATACAAAACGAGAAAATGCTATTTTGCGCGCGCAGAGCGCTCTGGAACGTTTGCCATACTTGCGTTCCGTAGGGAAATCGTTCCAGAGCGCTCTGCGCGTGCAGAAATCGGCGTTTCTCGTTTTGTATAGCGTATATCACGTAATTAATACGAAAACAGTAGATTATCAATAGTTTGCAGATTAGCAAAACGTTTTGAAACGTTTTCCCTACTGAACGCAAGGCAGGTTTCACAAAAAAGTGTCGATGTGCGCTGTTGCTGTCCATATTAGCAACAGCTTCCACAGTTCGGCAGCATCTTATCAAAAACAACTACCTACCAGTCGCCTGTTTGTTCAGTTTTACACAGTACTGTAATGTACCTGTATTGTCTTAATACCCTTAAACGGTCTGCCTGCTGAATTTCTGCAGACTGCATTTCCCATCAGGGCTTAACTCTGAACCTGCTGAATACTTCGAAAACAATTTGACTGAAAGTCCAGTCAAGTTGCTTTCAAGATATTCAGCAGGTTCAGAGTTACTGTCCATTGAAATCATTATCTGGCGGCTTGTAGTAGTCATATAATTAAACCTCTACATCACAGATCGACTATATACGAAAATGAACACTAGTATTATTCTACCCTGAACAAATGTACCGTACCGCCTAAAGCAAACGGCCAAAGACAAACAACAAAAGTCTTGCAAGAACCGATTGTGCAAAAATATTTGGCCCCAAAATAACCGCCCGCGGTAACTCATTCTTACAACGCGAACACCCCTCCCCCACCCCACCCCTACCCCACCCCAAGCCCCACGCGACTGTTAGACATAGTAAATCCATAACTTCTGTAGTATTCTTTCTATAATAATATACTAGCATTCGGTGAAAGAATTCGTGTAGATAACGTTTCGAGATTCGAGAACCGTTCAAGACGTCCATGCACTTGCCAGTTGGAAGCTTTATTAGTAATTTGGACATAATGGTACCACGTAGATCTCCGACTGACTACCTTAGCGCCTCGGGTTGTGTGATTTCAGCGTCTACCGCATATATAGCGGTGTTTTGATGATAATAAGGCCATATCAATTTATCTTTTTCCTTTACAAACCCTCCTAACTTACATTTTCCATATCTAGGGGGAAAAAATAATGCTGGAATTTAAGTCATCTTCTTTTCGTTCGCTGATCATACCGCCAGTCCTGTAAGTGACTATCTACATGATCATAAGCGTTAAGTGCGTGGATCCATGGTTTATTAGAGTGCGCCGTGCGGCCTGGAACCTCCGTCTTCAGCACTCGAGGTTTCTGTCAGGGTTACCTCACCCTTACCTCCTTTAGTCGCCTCTTACGACACGCAGAGGATACGGACGGTGTATTCTAAGCCCCGCCTACAGGGAAAATTTAAGTCATTATTACGTTCCTTCCATCCAGCAATTTTTCGCAGCCAAATCCTTCAATACATTAATTTGAAGGTTTCATATCTGAATTTTCTGTAACTCTTTTTGTTCTCTGTAGCTTTGTTAACCCTTTAATGGTCAACCCGCTTAAAATAGCTTTGCAATGGTCATGAGAAAGGTCCATTTGCTGGCCAAGAGAAGACTATTTTTGAAAAATTACCACTGGAATGGCTGGCTCGTTAGCGAGCCAGGAATTCCAGTGGTAAATTTTCAAAAATAGTCTTTACTTGCCCTGCAAAATGGACACTCACCGAGAAAATGTTTTGGATTTTCTTGATCAATTTTGACAATTAACACAATGAAAGGGTTAATACTGTAATATCCTAAAACTTCTGAGCTTGAAATTGTGCATTATTATTTTCCTCCATCTCATATCGTGTGTTTTGGGTGGGAATGTTCATAAAACAAAATATTGAATTGGTCTGGCATAAAGTGTGAACAGAAGAAATCTACCTTTCTTTCACTAACCGATTGATTGAGATGAAGATGTAGTAACTTCTCTCGCAGCGCTTCACGTTTTTGGGGATGGGATAATTAATGGCATTCTTTACATTCTCAACTTCATTGTATATTTTTCATATCACAAGCGACGTTCCAACCCTTATAACGCGGGGTACTGGGTCGGCACTGGATCACTACAGGCCATGTAACCTGCTTTATCATGGAAGTTGCGTTGGCGCATTTATTCTTATATAATAAAATTCTTTGATCCGTGTTTAAAAGAGTGATCCGTTTCTACCTATGCCCCGCCCATTTCTAACTAAGCCTCACCCATTTTCTTACTTTAATACCTGCATTCCTAGAATCTAAATTTCACGGTAACAATGCTTGTAAGCTGTTGAATATTTTCAAACTACTTTGACCGTGGTTGATGCAACATAGTTTGCTAGCGTGTAGTAAAAGCAACCAGATAGGTAAGATGTTTGATATTTTGAAAGTAATTTAACTGGAAGCTGTTGCTGCCAATATTCAACAGAATGTCTATTAAATTGTAAGCTCGGCAAACACATGCATATAATGCACGTTTGTGATGGGATTTTTATGATTTTCGTGACAGAGCTACGCCATTTTGATTTTGACGTCAGATAGCACGTGGCATATTTGATTATCACATCAGATAATGGACTTTCCAATTTATCCATGCATCATATGATGTCACAACAATCATTACGTCATGAATGATTCGATTTAGCCCGTCTGCAATGCTTAATAGTCCGACATGTTGCACACATTGTAAGTCCTTGCTATTTAATAAACATGCTGTTGAATGTCATAGGCAGCAACAACGCCCAGTCAAATTAGTTTCAAACTATTCAACATCTTACCTGTATAGTTTTATGAAAATTGATAATCAGAAAGTTCAGAGATCGATCGATCCCAATTAGTACTATCAAAACAGTACAGAAAACTGTTTTTCATTGAGGAGAGCCAGCTTATATGATGTGTCGTTTGTATCTAATGCAATATCTATCTGCTGAACGCCTGCTCCCACTAATATCTGATCACCTAAAATAACACACGCCCATTTGATAATTTATGTTCGCATAGATACAAAATCGGCAAAAGTAACGCACCCCCTGTAGAAAATATGGTATTTACCCAGTGAACGCAGTGCTAAACGAAATAAATGCGCCGATGTGTAAACATGGACTACATTTTAGCAGCAGCAGCATCGTTAAATAAATCATATATTTACGAATATTATTTATTGATAACGATAGCCGTAATCTTTCCAATGGAGGAATCCGATCTGTCAATCTGATGTCATAATCAAGTACGTCGAATTTTTGTTGACGTCAGAATGATAATGGCGTCATAATCCTAAGCTCCGTCAGGAAAATAGACAAGGATTCTTAAGGGCCCTTATTCATAGGAGACTGCCAATTTCTTAAGATGGGTTTTCACCACATATTGAAATTATGTTACAGCATAGAGGTATTTGGAGGAAAGTACATGGTTGCTTTCAGATATGCAACTGCTTACTAAACAATGCGCCCAATCGCTTTATTCCTAACATGGACTTAATTTAAGCTATTGAATAGTCTTGTAATGAGTTGCCGAGTTACCTCCCTTAAGAAGTGAATGTTTATCATTGTAAAACTGTGATCGTTCAACCTAATTATCACATACATTGGCTTATTGATTTTAATTATATCAAACGTTAGGCTAAACATTGCGCTAACATGTGCATGTTATTTATTATATGTATTGGCTATAAGTCGTTGGCCCAACAACTGTAACACAACTGTAATCTTGTCATTGATTTACGAACATTGGCCAACCCATATATACAACACGTATTATATAGGCCCACATTGGTTGTAAGTTGTTGGCCCAATGTTGTCGCAATAACAGTAACTCAACTGTAATTTTGCCATTTTACAGCCCGGATGCTGATGTTAAAGACTATGTCTCCGAATACAGTCGAGATGAAAATGTACAAATTATTTTTCGAAGAGTTAAACGATGAAATATCCGATCGGGAAATTCTGAAGGCTATTAAACAATTAAAAATTAATAAAAGTGCTGGACCGGACTTACTTATTAATGAATTTTATATAAATGCAATAGACGAATTATTACCATATTTGTTAACATTATTTAATACAATTTTTCGCAGTGGGAATTTTCCCCATACTTGGTCGGAAGGCATTTTGATACCGCTACACAAGGAAGGTGGGGTTAATGACGTGAATAATTATAGGGGTATAACTTTATTAGGTACACTAGGAAAATTGTTCACCAATGTTTTGAATAATAGATTGAACAATTGGGCAGAAATTAATAAAATTTATGTTGAGGCGCAAGCCGGGTTTAGGGCGGAGTATAGCACCATGGATCACATCTTTGTCTTAAGTGGGCTTATCTCACATATTTTAAGTAAGGGTAAGAAATTGTATTGTATTTTGTAGAGTTTAGTAAGGCTTTCGATTATGTAGTATGTGATTGTTTGTGGTATAAGCTATTAGAATTACGTGTTAGGCGAAACATAATTAATATAATGATGTCAATGTATAGCAACCTTAAAACCCGTGTACGCATAAATTCAGAACTCTTTTGGTTGTAGTACAGGGGTACGACAAGGCGAAAGCTTGTCCCCGTTTTTATTTGCCATGTATGTGAATGATTTAGAAGGGGAACTAATCACGGGAGGGGTAGATGGTATTGATTTGACTCTGTTAAAGCTGTTTTTAATATTGTATGCAGATGATATTGTTTTAATGTCGGAGTCAACCCAGAGAATACAAAATGGATTAAATATCTTAAATGACTACTGCAATAGATGGCGTTTAACGGTAAATGCAGAGAAGACAAAGGCCGTTGTTTTCAGACGTGGTGGATGTCTAAATCAAAGAGAAACGTTTCAGTAAGGGACATATGAGCCGGAAGTCGTTAAAGAGTTCAAATATTTAGGTGTCACTTTTGCGACTTCGGGCTCATTTCTCCCAGCACACAAATGTCTCGCTAAGCAAACTCAAAAGAAATATTGTTGCAGATTTGCAGGATTAACACCCAATCACATATGTATTTTATTCGATAAATTAATTCTACGGATTCTTTGTTACAGCAGCGAGGTTTGGGGGTTTCACCCAGCAATGGATGTAGAAAAATGTCACTTACGTTTTTGCAAGCAATTGTTGAAGGTAAAACAAAGCACATCTAATTGTGTTGTCTATGGTGAATTGGGTAGTCTTCCGTTATGTTTTAATAGAGAAATTAGAATATTAAAGTATTGGTTTAAAGTAATAGAAGCACAGCCACATAGGTTAATAAGATGTATTTATGATGTTTTATATACTGAATGTACTGTCAATGCCCGGCCTAACTGGGTGAGTAACCTCAGGGACATGCTATGTAGACGAGGCTTTAATGATGTGTGGACAACTCAAGCTGAAAATGTAGACAAGAATATGTTCATATTGTACTATAAGCAACGCTTGTATGATAACTATTTCCAATAATGGTCAGGAATACTCGCAAACAGTAGCAAAACCAGGTTACGCAAGTATTTTTGTAATGAAATAAGCTATAAACATTACCTGGACAATGTAAAAATAATTAAACATAGAGAGGCTTTAACGAAAATCCTGACAGCAAGCCATCGATTGCACGTTGAAACAGGCAGATGGCACAAACCTGACCCAACGCCACTGTCAGAGAGAATTTGCACATTTTGTAAAGATGATATAGAGGCCGAGTACCACTTTATCCTCATATGCCCACAATATAACGCTCTACGTAAATCTCTTATTAAGCCCTATTATTATATGAGACCTAGTGTTTTTAAATTCACTGAATTATTCCAACATCAGAATTCTACAGTCCTGAACAAACTAGCAGCTTTTATTTACCATGCTTTAAAGGTGCGTACTGATTTGATAACTTGAGCATATTCTCCGACTAACCATAAGTCTAATCTGTCTATGACTTCCTTGAGTTTCCACGATAATAATAATTGCGTAGAACAAGAGTAAAACGTACAATAAATGCTCATTTGCAGTCCAAGAGAGGAGTGTTTCCGACAATTGAGCGTGGGAACGACTGGCTCAGTATATAACCGAGCCAGGGTTACGGTGCACAATTCTCATAAACACGCATCCGGACCCGCAAATGGTCATTTAACACCAATCACAAACCAGAATGTTACCGTTTTCAAGACTGTCATCATTTGCAGACCAGCAGGGGAAATATTTCGTTTATTGTAATTAATAGCCTGTGTAATTATATATGATTTTATTGCAAATTGTACTGTGAAACTGCATTGTATTCTAGTGTCCCTCATAAAATGACTATGTGATTGTACACACTCAAGGGCCAAGTGCCTATTGTGGAATAAAATCGCTCTCTCCCTCCCTCCCTCCCTCCCTCCCTCCCTCCCTCCCCGCCCGCCCGCCCGCCCTCCCTCCCCCTCCCTCCCTCCCCTCCCCCTCCCTCCCTCCGTCCGTCCGTCAGTCAGTCAGTCAGTCAGTCAGTCAGTCAGTCAGTCAGTCAGTCAGTCAGTCAGTCAGTCAGTCAGTCAGTCAGTCAGTCAGTCAGTCAGTCAGTCAGTCAGTCAGTCAGTCAGTCAGTCAGTCAGTCAGTCAGTCAGTCAGTCAGTCAGTCAGTCAGTCCGTCCGTCCGTCTCTCTCTCTCTCTCTCTCTCCCTCCCTCCCTCCCCTCCCTCCCTCCCTCTCTCTCTCTCTCTCTCTCTCCCTCTCTCTCTCTCTCTCTCTCTCTCGCTCTCTGTGCCCATGTTGGCACAAAGCCGTATCGCCAACAGTGACAGTGTCAACCAATGTCAACATTAGACTCACAAACATGCCCCTCTCCGCACCGGAGATACGGGACTTATAACATTTCCAGACATCTGACAGCTGATTGGTCAGGCTGAAAAGGGCTTTCCAGGATAATGACGTAATTTTCTTCTTTTAGGAATAAGCACCCTATGAATGAGCACCGCCGTATGCTGTAATTTATATTTTATCAGCGAACCATGTTGGCAATGCTAATAAGTATATCTAATTCTATATGACATATCAAGCAAGTAAAAAGTCAACAATGTATACAGTGGTCGACCCAGGGGGGTAGGGTGACCTGGGTCAAGATTTGTAGCAACGTATCGTGTCGCGGTGCTCCTAATTTTTAGAGAGAAATTCAAACAACATCGTGAAATATCGTTCGCTATTAAATCACGTTTATCCAGACATTTGCAACGGAAAACATGTCTGCGAGTAAATACATGAACGTAGAATCCATCTTCATTTTGGTAAGAATGACATGATATCGGACCTTAAATATATATTCGAATAGTTCTGTAAATATATCGGACCTTAAATTTATATATTTAAGGTCCGGTATATTTGCAGAACTATTCAAGGCGGGGTGGGTGGGCGGTGGGTAAGTTTGGGGTTGGGGTTGGGGGCGGCTTGGTGTGGTATATGTTATTCAATGTGAGCCATTCGACCTGACTTTTTGTCGCAGGTATAGTCAGTCATTCGAAGCGCACTTTTTGTCCGTTAAGAGTACTACTACATGGAATTCTGTGTAGTGAATTCTGCAGCGCCAAGTCCGTGTGGGAAAACAGCAAGTGGACGTATTCGCGCGTCTATGCCAAGATTGGCCCAATGCTCAATAGCTAACAGTCACCATGCCAACCAATCACCACTGTTAGCCCAACGTAGTAATGCTATCTTGATTACTGCCATATGTAACAACAACCCCCAATCAAATCAGTTTCAAGATATTCAACAACTTACCTGTATAGCTAATTTGAAATTTAGATTCTGTGAATTCAGTTTTCAAAGTTTTAAACCGATTCCCACATGCATACAAAGTGGGTGGACGTTACCTAGAAATGGGTCATTATTTTCAATTTGCAACTCGTCACACCGATTAATTCCGTATAACATTCTGAAAGTAATTTGGCAGTAAAACGTTCAATCGAGTTATTTTTAGAATATCCAGATGTCATGCGCGACTTCTTTGAAGTGAATGTAGTATCATTGCAACGATAAATGGCGTCATTGTCCAAGATGGAGGCGCGGGCTTTGACCCGCATATCTCACGCGATATCAGACTTAACTTATTAACCTAGGGTCAACATCGTGGTCCGGGATGCACATGGATGTTACACACAGGCTCTTGTCATGAAACATATATCACCTACCAAAGCACTGACACGATATAATACGCGCTAACATACTCCTTAGAATACCGAAGATGTATTTTAGCAATGTTTGTAAATAACATTGGCAATGTGCTCCCAGATAAGCTCTCGATTCTGTGTAATTGGAAAGCTGGATTTATATACAATTTCGAAGACTCTGTGTTTGTTCAAGGCACACATCTAATAGGGATGCACTTTTAAACTTTTAAACTCGACAACGGGTTAACATAAATTAGGAACGCGTATATGTTAACGGATCTCAGAAGTGTGTGGGAAGGACTTGGTGAATTTTACTGATAAACGATAAGATAGTCTTAGATAGAAATATTTCATATCTACTGTAAGAAATTGCAAGTCAAATATTTTGGCAGCAACAAGTTCCAGTCAAAATTAGGTCCAAAATATCCAACAGCTTACCTGTAGACGCGTGAGTGTCTTAAAACGAAGATTGCGGGACATTGTGGGATTGTGGGTCTTCAAATGATTGAAAAACACATTTTGCTCCAGAAGACAGATAACTGTACGAAGCGACCTTTCCAATTTTAGCTATGCCACGCTCATCCCCAGTTAAGCTCCACCCACGCTTCGCTCGTGTTGAGACCGATGGACCATCAATTTCCAGAAAACTATACTGGTAAAATGTTGAATATTTTGAAACTAATTTGACTATCGAGGTGCCAACTTAAAAAAACCCATTCTCAATGGACCTTTCCATTTTATTCATCCGTCATCTGATGCCATATGACGTCATAATCAACTAAGTGGCGTGCAGGATGGCGTCATAATTAATTTTGGCATGAATGACCTGATCTAGTCCGTCTTTAACGCGTAATTGTCCGACACGTTGTACGAATGGTATGTCTTTACCATTTAATAAACATTCTGTAGAATATTTTGAAACTAATTTGACTAGGCCAACCGCACCCAGTCAAAATAGTTTCAAAATATTTAACAGCTTACCTGTATAGTTTTCTGGAAATTGATAGTCAGCGATTGATCGATCCCAATGCGAGTGAGGTGTGGGTGGAGCTTACCTAGAGATGGGCGGGGCATAGCTAAAACTGGATTCGTCCAAGAAACACACGCGCGCACACGCACGCACACGCACGCACGGAAACACACGCACGCACGCACGCACTTATGCACGGATTCATGCGCGCACTTATGCACGGACTCATGCGCGCATTCATGCACGAACTCATGCACGCACACACTCATGGGGTTTTTAATGTTGGCACTTTAGCGCCTGTGCAGGGTGTGTACTACGTAGGCACACCACAGGACCCACCATGTAATACTAATTTGGCATGGTGTTCTGACATTTGTTAAAACACTTACACACGTTGTAGAACCTCTTAGTTAATCACCATTACTCATGCTATGTGTGTGTAACACATGGTGTTGAATAACATTAACGTCTAAAGTTATTGGCACAAATCGCTAAATACGTGAACTGACTTGGAAAATAACGTCATGGCAAAATATTTTTTGCCGCGCTTCGTTAAACGACAACCAGAGCTGGTAGAAAAATCGGTAGGCCTACTATAGAAAGATGATATTTTAATGTAAACCAGCTGCCATCTGAAATGGATGGATACATTTTTAGCTATTGCCACCGTATGACACGCACATTTCTAGCTATGCCATCGTATGATACGCCCATTTCTAGCTATGCCACTGTATGCCACGCCCATTTCTAGCTAAGCTCTGTACACTTTCTACGCGTATTCCAATCGATTTATTCACTTTGGTCCCTGAATTTCCAGAATCCCAAACGTTAAGTTAATTATAACGGTAAGCTGATGAATATTTTAAAACTAATTTGACTGGGGGCTGTTGCTGCCTATGGCAGCAACAGCTCCCAGTCAAATTGGTTTCAAAATGTTCAACAAAATGTGTATTGCAAATTCAGCAAAGACATATAATTTATACTATTTCGTGACAAGCTTTTCGATTTTCGGGCTACGTCATGTTGATCCACTTGATTGTCATATCAGCTAACAGGTGGCGTATTTCATTATGACGTCAGATATTTAAGTGACAGCTCGGACCACATGCCCCTCCCCAACCCTGTTGTTTTTTTTAAGACAGGTGGTTTCTATAGAGGGGCTGTACTGAAAATATTCATCACTTTTTCTTCAATATAAATTTCATAAACTTGCCAGATTTTGTTAGTGTAAATTTGTCAACAACGTGGAGATATTATCACTGTATTGCTGTATTTATTTGTATTTGGCGGTATATACGACGGCCTGATAGATGGTTATATCCCGGTGTGTGGCATCTTGGTGCAACGGTTTACGATAATGTAGCTATGTACCAAATATAATAACAATCTATAAACGGACGCAAACATTGTATGGGTGTGTGTAATAAATAGAGTATGGGCGAGAGGGGTGAGGGGTGGTGGAGGAAGGGAGGGAGGGAGGGAGGGGGAGAGAGAGGGGGAGGGAGAGAGAGAGAGAGAGAATGAGCTAGAGAGATGGACGGAGGGATGCAGGGAAGGGGCGATGCATGAATGGAAGGAGGGGAAGGGAGGGAGGGGGAGTGAGCGAGAGAGAGAGAGAGAGAGAGAGAGAGGAGAGAGAGAGAGAGAGAGAGAGAGAGAGAGAGAGAGAGAGAGAGAGAGAGAGAGAGAGAGAGAGAGGAGAGAGAGAGAGATAGAGAGAGAGAGAGAGAGAGAGAGAGGGGGGGGGGAGAGAGTGAGAGACTGGGGGGGGGGGGCCGAGCTAGGCCTGGAGAAAACGATTGATGAATGGATGGAGGGAAGGAGGGAGTGAGGGGAGGGAGAGGGGTAGGTGGGAGATATCAGCGTCATTAAGGCTCACCTGTAGGGTGTCTTGCGTTTGTTCTGCATATGGACAGTCACGTCCATGCCATCACCCGCCATCCTCGTCAGGAGAACTTGGGTCGCACTCGAATTCCGTCCGTCCGAGTCTTGTTGTGATCTGTCCGCCTCAGGGTCACTGACGGTGTAAAAGCCAGAGCGTACCATTGGAACGGAGGAATGACGTCAGACAAGAAGAAAAATGACGGCCCATCTGTTGACAGACGGAGGGAGAGAAAAGGTGGATAGAAAACTGCAGGCCACAGTCGAAAATGCAACAATGAAGCGAGTTAATTGGCGGTAAAATGAAAATGGTGATCAAGTTAAATAGTGAATATAAATACATTTACCATTGATCTGTCGTTCGCTTAATAAAAATTAACTTAGTAATTCTATAAGTATTAACCAAATAATTAAAGTGATAATCACTATTTCAAAGAGAGTAACTGGGTGAAAAACAAATGAGGAAGTTTAAACCCTTTATTGCCTAATCCGACCAAAAAGAAAACTATTTTTGAAATTGTATCACTGGAATGACTGGCTCGATAACCGAGCCAGTCATTCCAGTGATAAATTTTCAAAAATAGTCTTCTTTTGGTCCGCAAATGGACATTTTTATGAGAAAATATGAATTTTCTTGATCTAATTTGGGCAGTTAATGGTTAAATAGGTTATGTAGCCCCATACTGTATTAAATAAAAATAATAACGTAAATTATAAGTTAAT
Organism: Chaetoderma sp. LZ-2023a; assembly: GCA_034401795.1. Lineage (NCBI taxonomy): Eukaryota > Metazoa > Mollusca > Caudofoveata > Chaetodermatida > Chaetodermatidae > Chaetoderma > Chaetoderma sp. LZ-2023a. The sequence continues at coordinate 37,575,024 of CM067366.1, forward strand.
GTCATGCTCTAATAACAAAATTTTCTTGTTATTTGATGGACATTTGCCCCAAATATGGGAAACAATTTGTTTTAAACATACGTCTGTGACACCATATTAAAGCTAGAATTAGCTATGATGAATTATGTAATAGCGGCGTCGCTGAGGAAAAATAGCGATGATTGCTGCTGCTGTTGCTGTTGCCGCCGCCGTTGCCGCAGTCCCCGCCGCCGCCGATGCTGCTGCTGCTGCTGCTGCTGCCGCTGCCGCCGCCGCTTTTGTTGTAGCTGCTGATGTTGCTACTACTGTTACTACAGCTGCTGTTACTACAGCTGCTGTTGCTGCTGCTGCAGCTGCTCTGCTGCTGCTGCTGCTGCTGCTGCTGCTGCTGCTGCTGCTGCTGCTGCTTGCTGCTAATACTATCACTACTACATTCAGCCGTAATTACCATTGTAATCACATGATTAGTGATTTAAGTATTAAGCATATAAAGATGTTGCTCATTAGTCGCTACAAACGAAACTTACCAACAATCAAACGAGAACGGTATTATTCCACTGTCAGCTACAAACCATTCATTATTGTACAGTCATAATTATATGTCAATATATAATATGGTCGACTATCACTCTCCCTGCCTTACAAAACATATATCTACCTAAATACTATAATAGTTAGCTGATGAACAGACAATCTACAGACGAAATCTACCTGGTAACCAATACAGAAATACCACCGCGTTACCAAAAGGTACATACACACACAGACACATGTGTGCAAATTCTGCCAATAGGAACTGGTGTTTCCTAAATTACATCGAATGGAACAGCGCTATCGAGACTGAATTCCTGCTATTTTGGTTGAAAAAAGCATGGTACCATCCGCATCTCGCAGTGGTATATAGGCCAGGTGCACGTTTTGCTTGATTTCGAAAGGAAGGAGTGACTGCGACTGATGCTATATGTGAGTTGAACGATCCGATCTGTCTATCACGTATCTGATGTCATAATCCAATACGTCACTAGTTAGTCCACGTCACAATAAGAATGACGTCGCTCCGTCACGGAAATCGAAAATAGAAAAGTTCGTTACGAAATTGGACAAATTGTATCCATTTGATGAATTTACAAGTTAATAAACATTATGTTGAATATTTTGAAACTATTTTGACTGCGGGATGTTGTTGCCATAGGCAGCAACAGCCCCAAGTTAAATTAGTTTCGAAATATTCAACAGCTTACATATATAGAGCTACCTTGAAATTCAGATTCTCGGAATTCCGGTTTCAAAGTTTCAAATCTTTTCCAACGCTCGTAAAAGGTTGGCGTAGCTTAGCTAAGAATGGGCGGGGCATAGCTGGAAATTGATCCCGCTAGTTAAGCCTATAAACAGCCTGGATGAACAGATAAACCCGAATCCATTTATGAAAAATCACCGAAATTTTAAATGTAAACCAATTCACAAAACATAGCTATAATCGCCCATCCATATTATTTTGAAACCAGTTCAACTGAAAGTCGCCTTAGGCAGTAACTATTGTTTTAGTACTTAGCAGTATGCGTATTTAATGCATTGAATATCGATTCCTAGTAATAAGACTCTCAATGAAAACGGTTACACGATCATCCTCTTATCACAGCGTGTCTATCAACGGAACTTTGGCCTTAAATGTCAGATAGCAGTCTTTGAATTCGGCTGATCCGTAGCATCAAAGCACCTGACGCACGCCACGATGCTTCTCCCCGAAGCACGCATGGGCCGGCGCCGGACGATGCATGCCAGGTTAACATTGAAGTTATAGCGGCGGTAACATCAGTAAAACTACTACTTGAAATATTTTCTACATTGAGTTTCCAGAAAGATATAGACCGCACTGCACCTCAAGTTAGATTGCTGTTGCGAAAGTTACAAATTTTATGATTCGTCATAACACACGTGTCATGCGTCA
>CM067366.1:37577450-37609950 GCA_034401795.1 Chaetoderma sp. LZ-2023a
CGCATGACACGTGTGTTAGTTAACTGATGAACAGACAATCTACAGACGAAATCTACCTGGTAACCAATACAGAAATACCACCGCGTTACCAAAAGGTGCATACACACACAGACACATGTGTGCAAATTCTGCCAATAGGAACTGGTGTTTCCTAAATTACACCGAATGGAACAGCGCTATCGAGACTGAATTCCTGCTATTTTGGTTGAAAAAAGCATGGTACCATCCGCATCTCGCAGTGGTATATAGGCCAGGTGCACGTTTTGCTTGATTTCGAAAGGAAGGAGTGACTGCGACTGAAGCTATATGTGAGTTGAACGATCCGATCTGTCTATCACGTATCTGATGTCATAATCCAATACGTCACTAGTTAGCCCACGTCACAATAAGAATGACGTCGCTCCGTCACGGAAATCGAAAATAGAAAAGTTCGTTACGAAATTGGACAAATTGTATCCATTTGATGAATTTACAAGTTAATAAACATTATGTTGAATATTTTGAAACTATTTTGACTGCGGGATGTTGTTGCCATAGGCAGCAACATCTCTCAGTCAAATTTGTTTCAAAATATTCATCAGTTATAAAATATTTTGAAGCTAATTTGACTGGAGCCTGTTGCTGCCAGGCTGTTGTTACCATAAGCAGCAACAGCCCCAAGTTAAATTAGTTTCGAAATATTCAACAGCTTACATATATAGAGCTACCTTGAAATTCAGATTCTCGGAATTCCGGTTTCAAAGTTTCAAATCTTTTCCAACACTCGTAAAAGGTTGGCGTAGCTTAGCTAAGAATGGGCGGGGCATAGCTGGAAATTGATCCCGCTAGTTAAGCCTATAAACAGCCTGGATGAACAGATAAACCCGAATCTATTTATGAAAAATCACCGAAATTTTAAATGTAAACCAATTCACAAAACATAGCTATAATCGCCCATCCATATTATTTTGAAACCAGTTCAACTGAAAGTCGCCTTAGGCAGTAACTATTGTTTTAGTACTTAGCAGTATGCGTATTTAATGCATTGAATATCGATTCCTAGTAATAAGACTCTCAATGAAAACGGTTACACGATCAGCCTCTTATCACAGCGTTTCTATCAACGGAACTTTGGCCTTAAATGTCAGATAGCAGTCTTTGAATTCGGCTGATCCGTAGCATCAAAGCACCTGACGCACGCCACGATGCTTCTCCCCGAAGCACGCATGGGCCGGCGCCGGACGATGCATGCCAGGTTAACATTGAAGTTATAGCGGCGGTAACATCAGTAAAACTACTACTTGAAATATTTTCTACATTGAGTTTCCAGAAAGATATAGACCGCACTGCACCTCAAGTTAGATTGCTGTTGCGAAAGTTACAAATTTTATGATTCGTCATGTCAGAAGCTGTGTGTTTTATGAGATTTAGTGACTTTTAATTCATCTGAACAGATGTACGTCAGTAATATAAATGGCACTGTCAATTCTTTATAGAGTACAGCGTCGGTAATGTTATATCTTTTGCAGATGCAAAACGAGACTGGGAAACATGCTTTCTTTGCTGGGTTCGATGTTCGATCGTGCCTGGGCTCGGACACTCTATATAACTATTCAACAACACATCACACATCCATTCAACGACCACCCACCAACACATTCATCCATCCTCCCATCCATTCTTCCATCCACCCACACGCTAACTCACCCACACACCCACCCATTCGATCCATCGTTCCACCCAACTACACCTGACAGTAATCTAACCGGCGTTATACATCCATCCATCCATCCATCCATCCATCCATCCATCCATCCATCCATCCATCCATCCATCCATCCATCCATCCATCCATCCATCCATCCATCCATCCATCCGTCCGTCCGTCCGTCCGTCCATCCATCCATCCATCCATCCATCCATCCATCCATCCATCCATCCACCCACCCGCCAGACCTTCCCACCACGCACACGCACGCACGCACTCACGCACTCACTCACTCACTCACTCACTCACTCACGCACGCACGCACGCACGCACGCACGCACGCACGCACGCACGCACGCACGCACGCACGCACGCACGCACGCACGCACGCACGCACGCACGCACGCACACACGCGCCCACACACACACCTACACACCAAAAAACCCTAACAAACGCGCCCGCCCGCCCGCCCGCCCGCGAGCCAGCCAACCCACCCACCCACCCACCCACCCATCTATATATCCATCCATCCATCCATCCATCCATCCATCCATCCATCCATCCATCCATCCATCCATCCATCCATCCATCCATCCATCCATCCATCCATCCATCCATCCATCCATCCACCCACCCACCCACCCACCCACACACCCACCCACCCACCCACCCACCCACCCACCCATCCATCCATCCATCCATCCATCCACCCACCCACCTACCTATCCCTCTATCTATATAGCCAGCCAGCCAGCCACCCATGCGCCCTCCCACACAGCCACCACATCCATCCATCCATCCATCCCCACCGCTCTCGCTCGCATGCCCGCCCACCCACCAACCAACCAACCAACCAACCAACCAACCAACCAACCAACCAACCAACCAACCAACCAACCAACCCCCATCTACCCACGCCTTACCTACGTCCATATCCATTATTTATACATCTTTTAATTACATCCCAGTTGCAAGTGGCATGGTACAGGCAGGTCTTCATGTATATCACCGTGTATCTTATCTCCTATGAACATAACTTCTGAGGCTCGTCAGAGAACCTTTAATTACTGACGGGTTTATGACTCAGAGTTTCCACACGTATTACGTTATTCATTCCTGAATTATCAATACCAATGGACCTTTCCAGTTTTAGCTATGCCCCGCCTATCTCTAGCTAAGCTCCACCCACACCTTGCTCGTGTAGTGATCGATCGATCTCTGAACTCTCTGACTATCAATTCCCAGAAAGCTATACAGGTAAGCCTATGGCTGCAAAAGCGTCCAGTCAAATTAGTTTTAAAATATTCAACAACATGTTTATTAAATAGTAGAGACATACAATTCGCACAAGTGGTGCAGCATGTCGTGTTGAAAACGGGTCAAATAGAATCATTTATGACGTAATGATTATGACGTCATCATACAGGCCGCTTAGCTTATTATGACGTCATATGACGTCAGATGATCGATGGATACTCTGGAAAGGCGAATTACTCATTGCTCTCATGTGTCAGTGATTGGTGCGTAATTTGAAAACGCTGCTGCTGCGCTGCTGCAAAACTGATGTTGTTGCTGCCTATTATCAATTGTAAATAGATTTATGTCCGCCCATTTCAAACTAGGCTCCGCCACCATTTTATGCGTATTGAAATCGAGTTGAAATTTTGAAACTTGAATTTCCGTAATCTAAATTTCGAGATAACTACACAGATAACCTGTTACGTATTTTGAAACTAATTTCAAACTAATTCGGGGCCCCCGTGTCTGTATAACATGTGACGCAGGCCTATTTGATTATGACATAAGATGATTGAGTGGCAGATGATCCATTATATTAGCTAATAATTAATTTCGGGAAATCGCCATGCAATTGATCAACAGTGTTGCTAACAGCCCAACATATAAACAGCAAGATTGGTTACCTGCACACAAATGTAAACTCCATAAAAACAATGTTTTAAGCCAAATTGGGAACGGGAAGACTATATCTTATAAAGCTAAATGATAGCAACAGAATTTTATTTACACGGTTTAGGACAAGTAATCATCGACTTCCGATAGAAAAGGGACGATGGGAAAGAATCGCCAGAGAAGAAAGAATTTGTCCTCTTTGCAATCATAACGAAATGGGAGACGAATTCCATTACATATTTGTTTGCGATTTTTTTCAAAATAAACAACTAGAAATCCTGCCTAAATATTATTGTAATAGACCAAACTTTTTTTAATTTCTTAAACTATTTTCAAGCAAGAACAAAAATCTACTAATAAAACTATGTCAGTGGATTGAAATAATTAATAAACAGTTCCAACGTTAACGGACCCTATACATAGTACCGACACAATATTATGCATACAAATAAGTACCCAAATACAAGAGAACACAAATCAAGACGACGACGACGACGACGAGGACGACGTGACTTGTTAAATATAATCATTAGCCATTTTAATATCTAAATGTGTGGTCAAGAAAAGCTAAATCTGTGCACATCGAGTGTCCGTTTAAGGACCGGCGGGGACTATTGTTGAGAAATCTACCACTGGAATGTCTGAGCCAGTCATTTTAGGTGATGGATTTTTGGCGATCGTCTTCTCATGACCAACAAATGGACACTCCTCGATACCACTGCAGAGGTCGGCTACGACCAGCCTCGTCATAAAAGGGTTAATTAGTGTCAATGTCAATGCGGATGAATGTGATGATACTGCTAATATAAATGACAATAATGCAATTGATGAATTATGACCAAGATGATGTTAACTATCAAATGTCTAGCCCCCATAACGTGTAAATCCTGTAAAATCATTGTTTCCCATATATGTCACTGTGTGATATGGGCGTAAATAAACTGAAACTGAAACTGAAGCCAATCAACCTCAAACCTGTAACGTGCTCTCCGGGAGCCTAGTGCGCCATAAACGGCGTTCCTTGGTCGGTCTTTAAACCTGTTCTATGCGACCACTTTATCGGACGTTTGACGACGAAAACCATATCTAATAGTCACTTGTATTAACCGTATGAACCTCGAAGTCCAATACTCTAAATTTTAAGACATGTTATCACGCACGTTAGATGTTGAAAATATTCTGAAACTAATTTGCTTCAAAATATTATTTGAAATTGACAGTTGGTTTAAACAGTAATTATGTTTTGTTTCAGTGGGAGAAATTGACAGTTGTCTGCTGTTGTCATAGGCAATAGCAGCTTACAGTCAAATTACTTTCAAAATATCCAATAGTATGATTTCTTATTTTAAGCATTATTTTTCGTATTTGGTATTTCAGATTCTAAATGCATGGTTAAGATAGAATGTATCTATTAGGTGGGCGTAGATGGAAGGTTTTACGACCGACCAACTAACGCCTTTGTGGTGCGCTAGGTCCCAGATGCGTGCGCGCAAGCACGCGCCAAGCGCAAATTATCGCATTAGAAATCTTAGGAGATCAAAATCAAGATCAAGCCCGACATTGATGACTGATACCGCTGACACAATGTTGATAGAAGCTAGCTATGCGAAGATAGTACGGTGTTGCATAAGTGCCATGACAAGGAAGATATATTAATAAATCAGTGATTTGGAATTGCATTAAAACGAATGACATCTTAAGCCCAAAATATTACCGTTAATGGCAATGTATGACTAGATGTATGTCTAATCCGTTTAGTCAATTTCGTTGTAAGATTTTAGTCTTTCTACCAAATTGACCGTTCCAGTTTATTCATCAATCAGATGACGTCATAATTAACTACGCGACGTGTAGGCTGCCGTCATAATCAATGATGCCATGGTTGGCGTAGATACGTTCGTCACCAACACTTAATTGATGACGGACTAAGCGTCGTTGTACGAATCGCATGTATTTATTTAATAAGCATGTTGTTGAATATTTTGAAACTAATATTATTGGGCGCTGCTACTTTCAAAATATTCAACAGCTTACCTGTATTAAATTGTAAATTCATCCAATTCATACAATTTTGTGACGGACCTTTCGCTTTTCTTAAAAGATAACTAACTTCATCTCATGATATCTATAAAGATGATCTTATAGACCACTCATAAACTATGCATGGAATTGTAAGCTTTATATCGTCCCGTCAAAGAAAGATATCCAGGCTTCAGTAGTTAAATGCTGATACATTTCTACAGCTTATGAAGGCTGTAATGATTAACTTTTCAACCAATCAGAAAAAACCTAGCGTGCCTGCCTCGGTATATACGCTCAGTCATAGAGGTGTCATCTATAGCTTGACAATGTGGTATAAAAGCAATCATACGGGTAAGCTGCTGAATATTTTAAAAACTAATTTGACTTGAAGTTAAGGAAGCAACAACCTCCAGCAAAATTAGTTTCAAAATATTCAGAATAAAGAATGTAATGCATTGGCACTAACATGACATCACACACTATCGCTTGAGGAGGCAACTGAAGGCGATCACTGTTCAACAGTTACTTTATATTACCAAGCAGATAATTGTGATACAGATAAGGGAATGCGATAGGGTATGAATGATATAGAATCTATCAACCATAATCTATCGGTGCAATACAACATTTGAGATGAGATTAGCATCCCTTTAATGAAATGTACGTCATTAGATTGTGACGTCACCTAACAAGTGATGTATTTGACTGATAGAGTCAACCAATACCGGGCCATATTCGGGCCAATATGGCCCGGTATTGGTCCCGTAACGATCCAGTAACTTGTGTTATCACGTAAATTACCTCCCAGGAAGATACGATGATCTTATAATTGCAGAAACATCTCAGGTGCAAATGTCAATCAGCTGGTGATCCTCCGGCAAAATATGTGGGTCGCTGGATCGGTGGGTTGGTGGGGGGGGGGGGGGTGTTGCTTTGGTAATTGGACTGAGCTACTCGTCAGATAGATCTCACAGGCGATAATTCCACGCCGTTGTACGAGAATTTGGCACTGAGTTTGTGCTTCAATGGTCACATGCCAAAAGCTACATGCGATGATTCGATATAGAGCATAAGCCATAATCTTTCTTTATGATGTATTTACCACCTGCTATTTTTGCTGCGTGAAACACAGTCACTGTTCATAGACAATAGCCATTGTTGTTGTTCAACTTAAGAAAAGTACATAGTGGTGTGGCCATTCTCCAGACAGAGCCTAAGTATGATTTCCGTTGCACCCCTCTGTAAGAGAAGCGTCATTGGTATCAAATGAAAGGTCTAGTTCTCCTCTTTCAAAAAAATATATGTTCGATATGTGGTTAACTAAAAAGATACATAGCTCTGCATGCCGCTAAACAAAATATAACCGCCTAGAAGTAATTATTTTTAAAAGAATCCCCACAATATTTAATAATTGACACATAATATACTCATACACAAAAATTATTTTAATTAAAATATTTTAGTGATGCAAATTATATTCGTCCTTTAATACTTTAGTATAAAACATTATGACGTCACAGTGTGTATTTAGATTTGTTAAAAATAGTGCCTCATGCATGTTTTCTGTATAGCCGTAATTACAAAATCAGTATACGTTGAAGGCCTTAGCAAACTTATTTGAATTAATACACGAAGTATACACAGGTGTTGATATACATGAAACATATTTTTGTTTAAACACAATTGTTCCGGGGTAAATTCTAAAAGCGTCGTACAAAGTAAAAATTAATTGTATTTCAACTTGGAGCCGAATCTATTGTTTCTGACAATGTAAAGGAAACGCTGTAAAGCAGACGACCTGTTGAGAATTATATGGGGAGCTACCAACTAAATGTTCTATAAGCAATAATATACTACGTATACGTAAGTCCCAGTTATTCCTAATTAGACACATCCAAAGATAATTATCACTAACCAAGGTGTACATTACTTATACAAAACTAACTTTCTACCTGCTGAGTTTCTGCAGACGACATTTTGCATGAGGTTTAACTCAGTATCTACTGAATATTTTGAACACAATTCGACTGAAAGTTGATGGTGGCTCTGCGACCTACAACTTTTAGTCAAATTGTTTTCAAAATATTTAGCAGATCCAGAGTTATTGCCCATTGAAATTAGTATCTGGTGGCTTGCAGCGGTCAGACAGTTACGGAAATGTTCACAGATTTTTTTACCGTTTTCGCAAACGGGTTAAACCCTTTAAGGGTTAATCCGGCAACACTAACACCGAGATACAAACATATGCTAATTCTATTAGAAATATTATCAAAATACTGCACCTCTGTCTTTTTTCATTTGCCCTAACGTGCCTGCTATAGACAGGCTTGATTGTTTTAAATTCAAAATGAGATTCAACTGAAAAGTGTTTTCATGATACATTTGCCATGTTGAAGATATTTAAACTATAAACCCAATGTAAAATTTCATTTCACCTAGATATGCTAATTTCATTGGAAAATATTAACAAAATGCAACACCTCTGTCACCAGGTGACGCCATCAATCACCATGGCCAATCACGAAATATGTTATGCTATACTGGTAATGTCTACGACTAGTCCCTCTAGATCTAAAGTCATGGACCATTAGTTGAATACATAACAGAAAAAGATAGTTCTGCAACCAGTTGGTGCCACCTGACAACAGGGTGGTGGTGGGATGAGAGGGGAGGTGGGGGCTGTCACAGTGATTCTTCTATATGCAAATGTATCATAGTTGTGAAATGTACATGTGTGACTAGGTCCATGCCTGTTTACAAACGTCTACAAACATTGCTATTGTGGGGAGGGGTGGCTATTGGGAGGGAGGGGGGAACTATACCACTGAGCTATTAGCAGATAATTTAGTCAATTGAAAATCTAGAAACTTTCAATAAACATTTGGATAAGTTCTGGCGACGAGGTGTATTAGTCCAGTCAATATGACACAAATTTGACAAAACCTATCACTAATAGCAACAGAGATTAACCCGCCTACGTAGAATCTGTTCAATAGGGTCCGCTAGGTGATTTATAAAAAAAATCTAATAAAATCTTTTGAATGGAGCATGATGAATTCAAGATGGCTTTCAAGTTTCCCCAGACACCCCCCCCCCCACCCCCACCCCAATCGAGGATAATATGGCATATAACTCGAGAACGGTTCATTTTAGACCACATAAATGTATTGAGAGTAGATAGAAATATGGGGCCAATCTGCCGAAAAATGATATTCTGCACCCTATGACCACTCTATGACGTCACAAGCCAACAGTTGACATTGAAGTTCGATGCTTGCAAACCATTTCTACATTCACTGGCAGTGTTTCGTTCTCATTATCATCCAAGTCATCATTTGACATGTTTTGACAGATTCAGATTATTTATTGGCACAAAATCTTTTACACGAAGATATAGCCAAACATGAAGGTTACACAGACATTATACAGATTACAATACGAATAGATAGTACATACGATATACAGTTGACAATAAGTAAAATATACATGATATATACAATACGCACACGCACACGCACACGCACACGCAAACGCACACTCTCACGCACTCGCCCACGCACGCACGCACGCACGCACGCACGCACGCACGCACGCACGCACGCACGCACGCACGCACGTACGCACGCACGCACGCACGCACGCACGCACGCACGCACGCACGCACGCACGCACGCACGCACATAAGATGACATCCACGAATTAAGGCTGATGGCTCTGTTATCAAATTAAGTGGTTATATTAATATATGAGACTACATATCATTCACAGTGTAAATTTGAAGTTAATGTTGAAGTTAATATTCTGCTAGGTACTGCGCATTAGTTACAGTGGAAACTTCACTGACTGTTGTGTGAAACCTCCGCCAGGATCACTTAATAAAGAAGAAGCAGCATCACCACTCGCCATATCTCAATATCCCATGACAGTTTAATCACCATGAGATTTTATGATACAGAAGATAACGATGTCACCTCTTCACCCAGCCGTCATATAAAAGGGCGATAAGGATACATGTAATGTACCTACAGCAAAATTTGCTGCCGATCTGATCAGCTATATTGCAATTACTAGTGAAGGCGGTGGGTTAGTGGATTGTTTCGGAGCCAACGCATTCCGCCTTTTCATGAAACAATCAATGACATATTTTAGTACCGGTTTGCAGACCTCAGTGTTACCGTTATTGTAGGACATTATGAACACAAATTTATGCTGTTCACTGAGGGAAGCAAAATTTACAAAAACATTAAGGTAATTAAATAGCGATTGTCTTTCACTGTGGTAACAGCTTGAATGTTACATAGAGAACATACTGTTTTTTCTACAGGAGTTTTGGGAATTGTATGTCTCCCCACTTCCATCTGGAGATCGTGTGCACTGACTCTGAGTTTGGCAAACAAATTTCGCCTAGAAAAATCGTGTTCAGTTAGTAAATAATTCTCCATGTTAAAGTTGCTTTTGAACGTTTGATACTACCTAAGTTTAGAACCCTGTTGAGATGTACCAATTCGATCTGTGACACCTCTGTTTACATGGACCAGCCACTTTGATTTGTATCTAGACTCCATGGCATCAGTTAGTAATTTAGCACATGTCTTTTTATTTCTGGTGCTTTGGTTGGTTCAAATTTCTTCGAAGCTAAAGCTAGTCCATAGATTTTTTAAATGGCTAGCCCAGTTATCTTCTTCTAATGAGGAATACGAATGCATATAGGCTTGATGAACTATTGTCTCAGAGTCAATGTCACATACTCTCATCCAAAATTTGGCTGATTGTGTGAGGAGCGTGGTGAGTAAGGCATATTGCCCGAGTTCACCCCTTACAGCAGCATTAGTAGCTTTCCTATTAACGCCAGTATATATTTACAGAAGCTAATTAGGACCTTTTCGACTGGGACATTATCTCCTAATTGCACGTAGTTATGTTCATTGATGCCTTTGATGTAAAAGGGTGCCCAAATTTCTGCACAATAAGATAAGATGGGTAAAATTAATTTGTGTAATTACATGCATTTGTATGCAGAACAAGCCAACGAACAATCAAGTCCACGAAGACGGCACCCGCAGCGCACAGTTCCATGCCCCGGCTTCTTTAGGTGCCTCTCACTAGTTCGAGAAGGGACTACAGGGCAGGATCCAAATCCAAGCGTACTGCCTTCCACTATTCACATTTCCAGATTACCCACCCATTATATGACGTCATAATGAACTGCGTGATGTATACAATGACATCATAATGAATGGCGTCATGAATGACGTCGATAAGTACGTCACGAACGCATATTTGAAGATGGTCTATGCGTTGTTGTACAAATTGTTTGCTTTTCTTATTTAATAAATATTCTGTTGAGTATTTTGAAACTAATTTGACTGGGTGCTGTTGCTGCCATAGGCAGCAACAGCGCCCAGTCAAATTAGTTACAAAATAGTCAACAGCTTCCCTGTATAGTTTTCATACTAGCTTAGCTAGTGATGGGAAGGGTATAGCTAGAAATGGAAGGGTCCATTGGATCTGATCGATCTGATGGAACACTCGGATGCTGTGGTACTTAAATGTTGCTGGCAACATATTTGGGTAGATGGCCTCTTTGCTGATGGTAACAAGCTCCTGGAATCGCTGATGCCTCACCATGACAAGATGGTCATTCTGAGCTCTTCTATGCAAAATGACCTTGGCCTTCTCAGCAGCCCGCCGACCTCATCCATCGATGATTGCGGACTTCTGAATATTTTGTCGTGGACACGGAATCACTTGTTGTCGCTGAACGATGAGCTTCAGTGCGGAATCTTTGCCTATTCCAAATACGCTGGCTGTTGCATTGCAATTATTCTTGTAGAGACGTTCTTTTCCTGTACATACCTGATTGAATTGACACAGATACATTTGAGAGCTGCTCCTTTCTTTGTTTCAGGGCGGAAGTAGATAGCATGCTTCTTTCCCCCATCAAGACGTATGAGGAGTATAAGCAGGTCGGCGTTGGCTTGAATTTGATGGGCAAAGCCATAGGCTAACATGCTTATATTTCCAAGCGTGTTAGTCTATAGCTTTGTCCATCAAATTCAAATTTAGCTACCTTTAGGTAAAATGATGTCCAGTTATCGAACTAAACGGAAAGTAGGCCTATAGCAATTAACTATGCCCCACCCATCTCTAGCTGAGCTCCACCCACACTTCGCCCGTCTTGGGATCGATCGATCGATCCCTGAATAGCCTGACTATCATTTTCCTAAATCTATACAGGTAAGCTGTTGAGTATTTTGAAGCTAATTTGACTGGGTGCTGTTGCTACATATGGCAGCAACAGCGTCCAGTCTAATTGTTTCAAAATATTCAACAGCATGTTTATTAAATAGTAACGACATACAATTCGTTCAACAACGCTTAGTCCGTCATCAATTATGCATTCGAGATGAACTTAGCTACGTAATTGATTGTGGCATCACCCTGCATGTCACATGGTTGATTATGACGCCATATGGTTAATGGCTAAGTTGGCATCCTCCATTGTCAAGCCGCTTACTACTTTCATGTATAGCGCATCACCATGTATACAGATCATTCTTGGACTGCGCCCATTGCGATAATGCCAGGAACTTGTCTACGTCTCGAGGTTTAAGGCAATCTCTTGGCATGTTTTCCAAACTCTACGACAAATCCCTTCAACGCCATTGTTCCATTGTCTCGATTCTACCGCAATCATACTGAAAAGCTGTTCAATACTTTGAAATTAATTCGATTTGGAAGCTGTTGTTGCCATATGCTGCAACGGCTCACAATCGAGTTAGTTTCACAATGGTCAGCAGCATAATTAGTGCATTGTTAATGAATTCTCGTAGGCCATATCTGATATTTTGCATTCAAACGGTTAACCTTGAAGACGGTTACTAGAGAATTATGTTTGAGGCGGGTCCAGATTTCCCCAACCGAACAGTACCCGTGTGCAACGAGGTGTGTGGTCGGGTAACGGGAGGTTTAGCCAACCCGGAACCAGTAAATGCTGCCTGTTGCACAGTACTATAACTATGCCGATAGATGACAATACGAACACGCAATCTGCGCATGTGCCGGGCCACTGGGAGTACCCTCGTGGTAGACAACAGTTTTTCTCATAAGGCAATACATGGCTACGTTCGCATGATGTCATTGACTCGGTGGACCCTTTTAGGTTGTACCTACTATCTTTTCACTACTTCCTCCTCGTATAGCGGCTGATGATCGCAATGCCACCAAGAGTTTTCGGTATCAATATATGACCACTTTTTGAAGATCACATTTATAACGATACTTTAGGAAAGATAATCGAGAAATCTGCCCATGAGCGCAACCTATTTTCCTAAGATGCACGAACTTGTCTACGCCATTCAATGGCTAGCCTCTCTAGCTTAGATGCTGCTGGAGCTCACACTCTCGCGCTGCAGACTTCTGATTGACTAAGGGCGCTTCCGAGATGCTGGCCATTCATCAAGAGATAATGAGATGCAAAGCCGACTTGTATAAAAGGAGCTTATTCTGCTCATTCAGAAAGAGACGACGAAACTATTAGATTTAGCGCTGACGGTTCACCAACGATGCCTGTCGACGGTCTTCTTGTTTCCACTCCACTGTGGTACTGCCAGTGAGACTGCACTATGGAACTGTTTACTGTACTAACAGCTCACCAAGATCAACATCTACATAGCTGCCTGCGCTTGATCATCTTCCATCTTTTGACGGACGCTGCTCCGCTGCCAAATTAACATCCTAAATTGTTCGGCCACCTCCTCTGTGAACTCTTCACTTTTCCCTGTGCCACTTAAACTTTATGCACAGAACTTCATGCTTCCGCTCGATGCGGGAAAATAGAAACGGTGTGGTCTTTAAGGACGAGCATGCATATGTCTGCCTTCTGCGAAATCTTGTGACTGCTTCTGGATCTCTTTTGCTTGTTGCCTCTCACGGAAAAAGAACGAACATTAAGTTTGGTACTCATCTTCAACCGAGTTCAGCCTCCTGTTTCACGTCTGCTCGCTCAGCACCTCCGTCTGAAGGATTTTTCATGTAACATCCCATGGAACTACACTTTTACCACTTGAACTAAAAAGGGTTATGCCAGTGCTTGAAACATCTACAGCACTCCCGCCTGCCTCTGAAATTCTGTGAACGTCCGTGAACGATTCTTCTACGCCTGTTCTGAAGAGTTGTACAAATTATTCCGCCAGGAATTCCGCGATCATCGCCATGGTATTGTAATCTCTGACCACCGAGGACTAAGTCACAGTGTGATGTTGCACGTTGGAAATATACCTACCAAGCCTGGTTCAATAGCAAAACCTAGACCCTGTGTTCGTAAAAGATGGTGACAAACTTTTTCTACTTGAACCTTGTGAACTGTGTTAAATCTTATAATACACTAACTTCGGATGTTTTCATTCTTTGCAGATTTAACACTATAGTTATTTTCCCCCATTGTTTTACATCGAGTGAAGTCTCAATTTCCTTTCTATTGCAACCTAACTTCACTCTAAAACTGAAGAGATCACCTCTCTTACCCACCAAATTCAGACAACGATTTCATGTGCCTCTCGACATGAAGCCTTATATTAGTGTCGTACACAGGGTTGCTCTGATATCAAGCAGCACGTTCACATTAGCCACCAAATTTGTGAGTGGCCTCCTCAGCAGTTTGTGCAGCGTGAAGAAACACAATATCGCTGCGATCGAAGACACGTATTTCCTCCAAAAGGACACCTTTCAAAGTTAGGGCCATCGCATCTCACTTGAAATGTCACTTGAAATGTCCCCTAAAACCAAGTCACTGATGGACATTTAATCGCCATCCCCATAACTCCCATTTAGGATACCAATGACCACCATGTGTCACAGACACTACAATCTGAGTTCGTTCTTCCTTGGGTAGCAAACAATTCGTAGACTAAGGAAATCTAAGCCTCTGGTCCACTTCAGCTCGCCTTTTTCCTCTCTTTCTTGAGTGCCGTTTCCCTGCACCCGCTGTGAACGATCACACGCTGCTACTTACTCTCTGCTTACCCTTACCCATGCTGCTGAAGACTGCTCTCCATGGACGCACTCTCCTCAGGCCTCACTTCTTTTGCCTTTTTCACATGCTTAGTGATTTGAGGGTCGAGCGATCCCTTTCCCTCTTTTTCCATCACGTTAGAGAAGATGTTGACTCTTAATATCACAGCAGCCACTAGCGCACTTAGTGCACACTAAAAGGAGATCCATCATGGTATGATCTCCTCAGTCAATTAGCGAATCATTTATTTTCAAACGCTCGGCCTGTGGTCGGGCTAAATGATTAGTTACTCAATTCTGTGGTTATCATTCCTCGATTTGCTGATCAAAAACAGATAATGGAATCATTTTCGAATTGCCCGTGCCATTCCCAGACAACCGTTGCATTAGCCGGCTGTGGCAGCTAGACTCTAAAGAGATTCCCTAAACTCTTTCCTCTGAGTTACATGAGTCAGAAGTAGCGTCTGAAACTCGGTAATGTTGTCCATGGACTCTGTCAAGTCTTTCTTGACGCTGTTCCAGGCGGTCTTCTGTTCCGAGGGGAAAATTCGCCAGATTCAGCAAGGATAGAGGATCTGGCATAACCGATAGCATCCTTTCAAGGCCGATAAAGGCCATAACCACAAAACAGTTCGCTTTTAAAACTACTGCTTCACACGGGATCTCCAATGTTAAGCTAGGCACACACAAAAGGGTCATCTCAAGTGACTGCAGAGAACAGCGGATCAACCAGGCGGCATTCAGTAAACATCAAGCAAAGACGCCCTTTGAATGCACACCAAAGTAGAAGCATAACACCCGTTACCACCTTAAGCAGCAGTTAGCCGACTCACGAAATGAACACCAATGACATTTCATAACCGATTAACTAACACCTTATAGACGAAAAGGACGATAGTGACCGCTAGCGACGAAACGATCGCTGGGAGAAATTCCTCTGTCTCTCCCCCGAGCTCAATCCCCTCTCTCGTTCCCGGCCCCATTAAGTTAGTGCCCAAGAGATAGCTACATACCGCTCAAACAGGCGCTCCTGCCTCCCAAGCGATGATTTGAATAAGAGTGATGTTTTACCCGATGACGAGGATGCGAATTGCTCCTCTCACCATCTTGTTTGCGCATTTTCGGCAGACTGAAAATACTGTGCATGAGAACTCTAAACTAGATTTTGAATACCTCATGATTTCCAATTCCCGCTCTTCGGCACATTACCACCTCGAGAGAGGATTGCTTAACCTAGTTGCAGGTAGGAAAGATAAAAAAAACTACCTGCGGTAAACCCTTTTGTCATGGAAAGGACCTACTGACCGGGGAGGATTACATCCACACGAGCCAGTAACAATGACCGACTCCACCATCGCAGCAGCTCTACCTCCTGCCTCAAGCACTGCACCTACTCCCGCATCGACTACCGACCTTGAACAGAGCTAGTCTCCGCAACAGCACCACTCGCAGCACAACAACGATGGCGGCCACACACGCCCTCCCACACCCACTCCACCCCAACCCAATCCCACCCCTATCCCCACTCCCCACCTCCCCCCCCCCACCGTCTCTGATACGACCTTCAACAATGGCGAGAAAAAGCCTGGCACGCCCGCCCCCTTCCTAGGGTGGCCCAACCACTCAACAAATCCATGCTGGGAATGCAAATATTCATTGGGGGCCCCAGATCATCGACTAGCTGGACCAGAACTCAAGGGATATATTAGCTTTTGTGACGTCCGGATACCCAGCCTCCCGACCACAAGAGTGCAGGGGACAGGCGACGGACGGCGGGCGCCCGGCCACATGTGCATAACTTAAAGGGATGGTGATCGGTCTGTTCTCTGCAAGGATAAATTCAATCAAAGATTGTTAAACAATCATCATAGGGAGCAATGGGCATTGGTAGTTAAGGGCGGGTATCTTATCATCTTATTACATACCCGGTAACACATAAGAATGGAACACTGCACAAGATATGTTTATTAGAGGAGGTTGGAGGAGAGGCAAAGGACCCATTGTCTTCAGCCATATTATCTTGCACCGTCGTCACCACACTTCCCACCCAACCAAAATGCAATTGGTATCTCAAATAAGGTTGTCAATAAATCAAACATTTGAATTTGACCTAAAAATTGGGTGCACAAATTAAGCTGGTACCCGACTTCAATTGCTTTAAGCCAGAGAATCGTTAGCTAGGGAATGAAGAGTCGGGTAACATGATATGTACAACCACGCCACAAAAACGTAACATTGACATCATAACCAAAAAGAATTATACGATAAAAGAAACAAAGGATCATAAACATGTATACCGGGCGAGTTTCAGCTATGACGCCACGCCAAGAAGATTAAATTAAATTAGAAGCTTTTTAACTTCTCAAAGTTTAAGCAGAGAACATTCACGCTCAGTTGAAAAGGATCGAGGCAAAGTTACAAGAATTAATCGCATTTTAAATATGCTTGTTAAAGTGACCTGCCATGGGCATGGGGTTGAGGTGGGTGAGGTGGGGATTAGAATATGGCTGCTCAATCTTATTGATATTTCATATAGCATAAGCATTGCTTGACCTTTTCGCCGCACATTAACTGTGGGAGTGAAACTAGCCTTGATTGTGCATTGTCACTATTATTATACTCTTCTTACATAATCTCGTGACGGTAACTGTTTTGCAATTTGCAACATCACTGAAGCATTCACCAACGATATTAATCAAGCGTACAAAAAAACCCTGAATAGGCGTATTCTTTTATCTAGATGCCAGTATACGCAAGCAAGTGAAGAGGATATATCAACAAAGAGTCCTACATAGTCAAGCCTGTCTACAGCGGACACCTGTTTAGGGTCCCAAATGGGGGTGGGGGGGAGTTCTTTAGGACGGGTGGTCGTAAGACCACCCGTCTTAAAGAATCGCCATCATTTGGCATCCAACAGCTAGTAACTGTATCAAATGGGCTGTATAACGCGACCACCTGTCTTTTATAACCATTTTATGGGCTCAATAGGGTGTCCGTTATAGACAGGTGCTTACCGTATACCATTATTGTAAGTATATGCACGTTTAAGCTATTATGCAACGTCAATAATAAACTACATCCACAATACAATATAAACACGATGGCTTAAACACAACCAGTCACGGTACAGCTCCGAGGTAACGTAAAATGTTTTCCAAAACAAATTAAGACGAGGCTGTTGACTATTTTGGGTTTAATTTGATTGGAAGCCGTCACTGTTTAATGCAGCAATGCCTTCCAATCAAATTAAGTCCACAATATTCTACTAAACATTTCTTATATCGTGTTCAAAGTAAATAACACGCTTCTGTTTTTGTTTTAGAAACATATACCTATTTATTATCTATAGGCTACTGTACTAAACCGTTCAGCCATAAAATATCAATCTCTCAAATTCAAGGTATATACATGTATAACCGTACAGATGAGCTGTTGATTATTTCGAAATTAATTTAGCTGGAACATGTTGCTGTTTCCAATCAAATTAGTTTCAAAGTACTCAAGGTAATATTTTAGAAAACGTGTGTGGCCTGTTACTATCTCACAGCTATTCCAGATTCGTGTCTCGCGAGATCTCCTTCGATACGAGATCTAGAAAAGAATTGAGCTACTCCTTTATAATGTATTATTCCTTTGATTCATCCTAATCCGGCAGGAACGAGAGACGAGGTAGCATCCCCATCACAAGATGACAGAAAAAGCGAATCGTGTGTTAACTGGAGGATTCCAATTCCATAGGCAACAACAGCACCTAGTCAAATTAGTTTCAAAATATTCAACAGCTTACCGGTATAGGTTTCTGGAGATTGAGATTCAGTGAGTACAGAAATAGATTGATCTAAAGACGGGCGAAGCGTGGGTGAGGCTTAGCTAATGATGGGCGGGGCATAGCTAAAGCTGTCTTCCTCTATTGCTATCAACTTAATATTAGTGTTAGTCAACATCGTATGGTTAATCATACAGCATAGTGGCAGACAGTTAATTCAAGACCGCAGCAGTGTTAATTTACGACATAGTATATACATGCACGATAAATCGCTATGGTTTAAAAGACAACATACAATATATAAAATATTATTTATAGGTGATGAACGCTCCTCTGAAATCCGTAAATATATACACTCCCACCCACCCACGCACCCATCCATTCACCCACGCACACACACCGACCCAACGATCCATCCATCCATCCATCCATCCATCCATCCATCCATCCATCCATCCATCCATCCACCCACCCACCCACCCACCCACCCACCCACCCACCCACCCACCCACCCACCCACCCACCCACCCACCCACCAACGCACGCACGCACGCACGCACGCACGCACGCACGCACGCACGCACGCACGCACGCACGCACGCACGCACGCACGCACGCACGCACGCACGCACGCACGCACGCACGCACGCACGCACGCACGCACGCACGCACGCACGCACGCACGCACTGCCACGGACCCAACGATCCATCCATCCATCAATCCATCCATCCATCAATCCACCACCCCCCACCCACCCACCAACGCACGCACGCACGCACGCACGCACGCACGCACGCACGCACGCACGCACGCACGCACGCACGCACGCACGCACGCACGCACGCACGCACGCACGCACGCACGCACGCACGCACGCACGCACGCACGCACGCACGCACGCACGCACGCACGCACGCACGCACGCACGCACGCACTGCCACGGACCCAACGATCCATCCATCCATCCATCCATCCATCCATCCCATCCATCCATCCATCCATCCATCCATCCATCCATCCATCCATCCATCCATCCATCCATCCATCCATCCATCCATCCATCCATCCATCCATCCATCCATCCATCCCATCCCACCCACCCGCCCGCCCACCCACCCACCCACCCATCTATCTATCTATCCACACGTCCATTCATTCACCCACGCACCCAAAAGGCCACCCAAGCTCACCCACGAATTCATTCATCCACCCATCCATCCCTCCTTCCCTCCCTCCCTCCCTCCACCACGCCCAGCCCCCCCCCCCACCCCAGCCCCCACCTCCCTCCCTCCATCCATTCACCACCCACAAACCACCCACATACTCATCCATTCATAGACCCATCCATCCAATCACCATTCCGCTCTCCCATACCCACCCATATATCCACCAACCCCCTCCATCCTTCATTCATCCACAAACCCACCCACAAACCCATACACACACTCACTCATCCATCCATCCATCCATCTATCCAGTTAGCTATATCTATCATCAATACTTAGCTAAGTAGCTAACTAGACTAACCAACTGACAGAAACCAAGACAAAATCAAACATGAAACATACCTCATTCCTCCAGGAATCCAGACTAGACGATTACTTACAGCGTCCGCCAGTCAGTGACACACCTATTAGCTATCTATTCATAGCGCATAGTACTCGAGTCGTAAACACGAAAACAAAAATACACCTGGATTTTTCTTACCTTGATGTGAGCGATGCTCTCTGAAGTTAACTTCCAAGTATCGCTGGAAACACAGAACCAGTCGTCTCTTAGGAGATCCTTTTACCGTGTGTATGGTCTAAATCATCAAATCTCATTTCTTTCCAGACCTAAAACAATAACATAGTGGAATCTGTCTAGAGCGGCCACGTTATGGAGCCCAGAGAAATGGTCGTTATATAGGAGTTGGTATCTTAATACATGCGATTCTCTGTATGATACGACCACCTATCTTCAAGAACCACCATATTTTGGCACCAAAAGATAGGTGGTCTATTGAACACGTTTGACTGTACAGGACAGCTCATAAATAAGTTAACATGTTTCCACAACAAGATAAAACGTACTGTTGAATATTTTGAATTTAATTTAATTGGAAACCATTGCTGCCTAGGGCCTAATTGTACTAACTAGCAGGTTTTGTGGGTTTTTTCGAAAAGCGTTGATTTATTATGAGCTGTACTGTATGTAACTGTATGTACTATATGTAAAAAATTAATAGTCTGACTTCTGAGTTGTTGCAGACGACATATTCCAGGGGTTATATGTCGGGACATGCTAAATATTTTGAAAACGATTTGACTGAAAGTTGTTGGTGGCTTAGCCACCAACAACTTTCAGTCAAATGGTTTTCAAAATATTCAGCGAGTCCAGGGTTATTGCTCATTGAAACTATTGTCGGGTGGCTTGCAACAGCGACACAGTTAATGTAAAACACACAGTGCTAAGTAAATGTTTAAACAAAATGTCAGAAAACTTGGCATCCAAAAAGATATATCAATGTCGGTGAGAAGAAATGGCAAGTTCCATTCCTCTATCGAATGGTCAGTATTGATACCGTTAATCAACTGACCACAGCGGTTGGCCGGTTACTAATGGCGTTCCTGTGACCGGGCGAATGTTTTCTCCGTGTGCTTATTGGAGAGGGCGATAATTCACACGCGTCTCTACTGATTATGATTGAGGTATATTTTACAAAAATGTCAAAATAATTGTTTTTCTTAGGCAGAAATCATACTTTTCTCGCTACGTGAATTATTGACATTTTACCTCTTCAAGAGAAACCTTAAAATTGTGGTATATATCTGGCAAGGTTTGTTGTATTCATTCAATTTTATAACGTCGTCGTCGTCGTCGTCGTCGTCGTCGTTGTTGTTGTTGTTGTTGTTGTTGTTGTTGTTGTTGTTGTTGTTGTTGCTGTCGTCGTCGTTGTTGTCAATGGAGAAATCGAGTTTTAGCTATTCCCCGCCCATCTATAGCTAAGCTTCATCCACGCATTTCCCGGGTTGGGATCGATCGATCCCTGAGCTCTCTGACTATCAATTTCAAGAAAAATATACAGGTAAGCTGTTGAATATGTTAAAACTGATCTGACTGGGTGCTGTTGCTGGCCATGGCAGCAACAGCACCCAGTCAAATTAGTTTCAAAATATTCAACAGCATGAGTATTAAATAGTAAGGGCATATTATGCATACAACAAATCTTAGACCGTCATCAATTAAGCGTTCGTGACGAACTTAACTACGTTATTCATGACGTCATTGATTATAACGTCATCCTACACGTCACGTAGCTGATTATGACATCATATGATTGACCGAGAAACTTAAATCCTCCATTGTCGGTGTCGCAGTATCAAACAAGCAGCAACAGGTTGCAGTAACAATTATGTACAATTTACGTCTCATGTATGTGCGAAAATTTATAAAAGTTCGCCCCTTTTATGTTAGCAGCGCCTCAAACCGCTCACAATGCTATTCATACAATTGACCCTCTAACGCTGTAATGGTCAATTGGTCAGTGCGTGTTCGTTTGCAGGCCAAGA
The DNA here is from genome assembly GCA_034401795.1 of Chaetoderma sp. LZ-2023a. Lineage (NCBI taxonomy): Eukaryota > Metazoa > Mollusca > Caudofoveata > Chaetodermatida > Chaetodermatidae > Chaetoderma > Chaetoderma sp. LZ-2023a. The sequence goes on from CM067366.1 coordinate 37,599,402, forward strand.
GCAGACTTTTTTAGATAAATTTACCACTCGAATTTACGAAACTAGCTTTGTGCAAAGGATTGATGGGAAAGAAAATCAAAATTTACAGACAACGATAAGATAAATTTACCGAGGTTACCGAGCCCGTCATTCCAGTGGTAAATTTTCAAAATAGTTTTCTTTATTGGCCTGCAAATGGACGTTCCTCAGGACCAGTCCTAAATAGTTAAATCGACACAAGAGGAATTAAAATGTATGAAGCATGATTTTATCCTTATTGCCAAATTCACACAACTACCACAACTTCGAGTCTTCCTATTAGTCTATAGCTCCAGTCGACTGTAGCAGTTCACTGTAAGTTAGGTGGGAGTTATTTTTATTTAGAACACCAACCCTCCGACTTCATCGCAATCGTCATCACCATCAACACACACACACACCCCCCCCCCGCCCCCACCCCACCCCACCCCCACCCCTCCCCGCCCACGCACCCCGGCCCCATACCTAGTGATTATTTGTAACTCCATCATCAACTTTTCTGATAGTTTATTTATATAAAACGGCCGTGACAAATTTTGTTTAAAGTGAAGGAATTTCACACGCTGCATTTTATACGATATCGTTTTGGTTTAAAATATTTATAGATTTTTTGCGCAGATTTGCAGTTCGTTCAGACTACTGTTTGGTTTAAATATTTATTCGCATGCCCTCAGGTGGTAAAATCGCAATCATAACAAAATTTAAGATTTGGCGTGAAATTTATCCTCAACGCTAAGACAGTTCTGCTATTCTCAGACACGGTGTTGAAATGGCGTCTAAGACGCTCTAGGGAAAACCCCCAAATATTATTGCTTCTATCTTGATTGTGGTAAAACTATTAAAAGCATCCACCTGGTAGGTACTTATATATAATAAGTAGGTCAGAATACGTTAAACGAAAAAGCACCTTATCTCGTACCAAACATACAGGTGTTAGAATTTGCCACGAATCCGTGACATTTTAGCTTTTTTATTTTGGCGACAACAAAAGATATGCAGGCTTTAGTAGCTAAATGACTATACATATCTTTGCCTATGATGGCTGCCATGATTTACTTTTCTACCAATCAGAAAAACCTAGACACTTTGCTTCGGTATATACGCTCAGTCAGAGAGGTGACAGATATAGTTTGACAATGTGGCATGAAAGCAATCATACAAGTAAAGTGTTGAATATTTTGAACCCAATTTGACTGGAAGTTGATTTATTATTATATAAGAAAGAATGTAATGCATTGACACTTATATGTCATCACGCGCTATCACTTGAAGAGACACGATGGTGACGATCACTGTTCATTATTTACGCGATTTTGTAAAGTAGATAATTGTGATACATATAAGGGAATGTGACAGGATATGAATGAAATGGAATCTATAAACCATAATCTAGTCGGCGCAATACAACATTTGAGATGAGATTAGCATCCCTTTAACCAGATAACGTTCCAAACAATCTTCACTATCTGGCTGTAAATTGTTTATCTCCAACCTCAAACACACGCGCACGTACGTACACACGGACACACACGCACGCACATTTACATACATACACGCGTATTTACATACAAACACACGCTCGCGCTGATGCAGGGACTCACGCGTATGCACGTATACGCTTTATACAGGTATGTAGGCAGGCAGCCAGGCATGCAGGCACGCACGAACTCACGCAAATACGCGCGCACGCTCGGGTGTGTGAGAATCCAGTCACATAGATTTTCAAATTTTACACCTCATTCTTTCATCCAACATATTAGAAACATGTATATATATATACTTGCCGAACAATATTGACCATCAAAATCAGTCCCCTCGGCAACCACAACCCAACTCTATGTCCTAAATTGCACATATAGGCCTACTAGATTGTGTTTATCAGCATTAAATCCCCCTTCAAACAAGCCAGGAATCGCTAACTGTTCCGTGGTCAGTCATGCCACAATCGCGGAATCTTTTAGACGATAGTCTGCCATTTGTACACTCATCTTTTAATGATGCACGTGAACTTTGCCCTTTTATCCGATCCAAGATTACAACCAGACCGTTATACCGGATATATACGATAGAACCTGTATATAACCGGCACCATATGACCTATCAATGCGGTGTTGTTACATAGAGCTGAACACTTAGTGGAAGTCATTTACTATATTACGTGACATTTTGGCTTACAAGATGACGGTACTTTAAGACGTGTGGTCTGACGACCACACGTCTTAAAGAATCGCCATCTTTGGGCCCAGAAGCAGGTGGCCGTTATAGGTAGGTTTGACTATAAGCAGTCTACTACCGTCAATAGTTTTTTGGCGGGCGAAATATCAGTCGAATCATCCATTTGTAGGAAGCATGTACCGTTCACCAACTTAACAGGAATAAGTGTACCTGTTCTATCTTTCATGGCGCGTGCACACAGATAGAGACGAAGTGTTTTATCGTATAGATCATTTCTGGCACTGTATACTGTATATCGCGTTAATGTTCTCGTGTCCCAAGGAAACATTTGCACGATATACCAGAAACTTATCGATTTCTGTTACACTTACCTAGTAAGTAGTGAATGGGGTGGCTCCATATTCGTTGTAGCTACTGGAACTGTTGAATATTTTGAAACTAATCTGGCAGCAACAGCGCCCAGCCAAATTAGTTTCAAAATATTCAAGAGCATGTTTATCAAAGAGTAAAGACATACAATTTGTACATTAGTCCGTCATCAGTTAAGCGTTCATGACGAACTTAGCTACGCCATCCATGATGTAAAGGACTATGACGTCATCATGCACGTCACGTAGTTAAACTGGAATCACCCATTCATTGAGAAGTTCCATAGATTATGTTCAACAAGATCACTCACTTCCAAGTAAACGAATAATGGCTTAGCCCTTTGAACCATGAATTACCAAAATCCAAAATCCCAATTAAGCTAACTCTCCAAGAAAGCTGTTGAATATTTGGAAATGAGTCAGCCAGGTACCTGTCGCTGACATAGACAGCAACAGGTCACAGTTAAATTAGTTTCCAAACATTCAACATAATATTTAGGCCCCATTACAGTTTTAATGTGTTTTCGAATTCGGTGATTCGAGTTCCAAGGGTTAAAGTGCATTGAGAATAATGTGTGTAGATATTATCGCGTTAGTGGAAACTGAATGCTAAGTGCAATCGCGTGCCATCAACCTATACTATTATCTGCCATACCCGATGCCTAGTAACCAGAATAACTTCGAATTTCTCGCCCCATTAGACTAATTGGGGCATCTGGTCACCGGACCGTGTACCAGTCATAGCATATGCAACACGAGTTCACATTGCATTGGCATGGAACAGATTCGTTTCTCAAGGGCGTCAAAGTGTGACTTCTGATAATGGGTGAATTATCGGTAGTATTATGTCCGTCAGATGGATTGGTAGTGTTATATAGTAATGATTATCTCAGATAGAGAGAGGGTGAGTGAAAGCGGGAGGGCGAGTGAGAAAGAGAAAGAGAGAGAGAGAGAGCGAGAGAGAGAAAGAGAGAGAGAGAGAGAGAGAGAGAGAGAGAGAGAGAGAGAGGGGGGGGAGGAGGAGAGAGCGAGAGGGTAGGGATGGATGGAGAGAGAGAGAGAGAGAGAGAGAGAGAGAGAGAGAGAGAGAGAGAGAGAGAAAAGGGGTGGAGGCCGCAGCTGGAGAATCTTGAGAGAGAGAGAGGGGGGGGAGGAAGGAACGCATATAGAGCGGGCTGTTGGGAGAGGGGAATACATAGGGCAATGTGAACCAAACCCAATGAATAACGTCAAGGTCGTGTTCTTATAGAACGTGGAGTATTTGAGCCTGCCAATAACGATTGAAACAGATTGCCATTGAGCATCTGGGTCAGCCAGAGGCGTCACACGTGGACCTTTATTGAGATAAGAATCCGCCTAAACCCCCATTCGGTGGTTAAACCCTCATACGAGATAGAAATTTAAAAAAATGCAAAAGACAGCTTGAGCTCTGTATGCTCCATTACTAGCTATACTACGCCAAATTCTAGCTAAGCTCCGCCCATTTCATACATGAGTTGGAATTGATTTGACACTTTGAAATCTGAATTCACAGAATCTAAGTTATTAAATTATACATTCATAAGAAGATATACAATTCATCCATTTTTGTGATGAACTATTGGAACTCTCGTGACAAGCCTGCGTCATTTTGATTGTGACGTCAGCTAACAGGTAATACGTTTGTTTATGACGTTATACACTTGGTTGAGAGGTCGGACTCTACATTGCTGAACTGCTTACCAATATCTGCGTTATGTTGAATAAGAATAGCACGGTCCACTTATGGTGGAAATTTTCTTTTAATCTGTACATGGTGAATGGCGTCATCATCATTATTGGCTTTTCACGTAATGGAAGTTGCAACTTGTATATGTTCACAGTCTTCATACAGTCTCAGTGTGAACGTCTACTGGGCCTAGGCTATGGAGTACAGCTCGGAAATAACTTATCATGTTTCCGAAACAAAATAAAACGTAGACCTATTTAAAGAGCCATAATCCTTTGGCGCCAAACGATAGCTGATCTATCGAACAGGTTTGACTATGCAGTACAGCTCATAAGTTACTTAAATTGTTTCGAAAACAAAATAAAACCTAGGCCAGTAATGGCTCCCAATCAAATTAAGTTCAAAATATTCAATGGAAAATTTGTAAATTGTACTAGCTAACATGGTTCTGGGGTTTTTTTGTTTTCGAGGCATGTTAATTTATTTCTGAGCTCGGGGTGTATTGTCACGGAGCGTGTGTCTCACCGGGTCAATATAGTATTCACGATAACGCAGGTCACTGGGCCGGTACTTTATCTGTCACATGACCGGTTAAAATAAGAACAGATATAAAGCAACCACGTGTCTCTAGTATCAACAGTGGAGTGGGTGGGAGCTACTAGACATGGGCCCGATATACGCCATCAAAATTCATACCCATTCCGGCCCCCTCTAGTAAATTAACATTTCCGTGGCCCATTCACCCCCCAATGTACGCTTTAGGCCTTGATTCGACTGTTTTCCATCATTCGGCGGCACTTTCTGAACTGACTGCTGTTGCAGTTATACACACATTCCTTGTCATCGTCTGGCGGGTATCTTGCCATTGCTTACTGTAAGCTAGTTATTAGCCAGTTAATAAATTCTTCTCTTGCATTGTGTTCCCATGTTGTTTACGAGTCACTTAAATTATTTATGGAACGCCTTGCCTATAAATAGACATAAAAGGTGTCATATACAGTGCTTATAGTTCTCCGTAACTGATGGATGGTAGACGTTATTTAAAAGGAAAATAAACTATCTAAATAAGCCCGACTCGTTGTAGTTGCGTCTTAGGCAGCTTTATCAGAAACATAAATAAGCTGACAGACCAACAGACAGACTAGCAAACCGACTGACAAACAGACTTATACTAGCTGCGAGTCGCAACTAAAAACCCATGCTAAGTTCAATAAGCACGTCCAGGAGCCGACCTGCTCCTTTCTTAAGAAAGCTCCTAGGCAGATTGGTTCCCGGTGTTTCTGTTTTGACATAAGTGCTAGATTGGCTGGTATACACACTGTGTACCAGTCAACCAGGCTCTACGATGCGAAAAGCCGTGGTTCTTTAAGACAATTGATGAATCCAATCCGTCAGTAAAGTTATTACGTGACGTGTAGGCTGACGTCACACTCAATTGCGTAACGAATGACGTAGTTAAGTCCGCCATGAACCTTTAAAGGTCCGTCAGTTGTACGAATCGTATATCTTTACTATTTGACAAACATTCCGTTGAATATTTTGGGACTAATTTGACTAGGCGCCGTTGCTGCCATAGCGTACATGTATAGTTTTCTGGACCTTGGGATTCAGGGAATTTATTCAGGGACGACAATGACGACGGTAGTAGCAGCTGCAGAGATGATAGACACAGGGATTACGACGGAGGTGGTGGAGACGACGACGACGACGACGACGACGACGACGACGACGACGACGACGACGACAGCAGTATGGTAGAGTCAAACTTAATTTACGCATTGGAATCATTCACTGCTTGGTACTGTATTCCTAGAATTCCTCCAAGATATTTCCAAGAAACATTGTGTCAATAATACCGACAAGGTTGGTGATTGTAATGCAAGCAGATTCACCCAGATAAAAATATCAATCTGCTTTTCTGTCAACAGCAAACGATTATTTTTCAACGCCGATAAAAGATATATCCTGATAGCTGGAATAAACAATGTATACTTGTTAACCTTATTAGTCCGTGAAATAGCAGTGTCTCAGCTTTTGCTGCCGTCCAATGGACCTTTCGACTTTTAGCTATGCCACCGCGCATCTCAATATAAGCTCCACCCACACCGCGACCGTATTGGGATCGATCGATTTCTGAACTCCCTAAATATCAATTTCCAGAAAACTATACATGTAAGCTGTTAAAGATTTTGAAACTAATTTAGCTGGGTGCGCCCAGTCAAATTAGTTTCAAAATATTCGACAGAATGTTTATTAAATACTAAAGCCACAATTCGTACACCGTGTCAGACTATTAAGCGTTAAAGATCGACTATATCGAATCATTCATGACGTAATGATTATGACGTCATCTTACATCGCTTAGTTAATTATGATGTCATATGAAGTCAGATGATCGATGGATAAACTAGAAAGGTGAATTAGTGTCAAAATATTCAATAAGATTCCCTACATCATAAGGAAATTGTTGTTTTTAATCTGTACTGGTTAACTAGTTAAAGGCACCAGGTAATGCTATAGAAAACAGAAACCGTTACGGACAAGAGCAAGTTGCGAATGGTGCTAGCAGTGGACGATCCCCCGATATATTGATATATCGTGATTCGGTAAATAATCGCGATATGTTGCGATAGCGATATTTTGAGATACTAATCTGAAAAGATCGGAAAATTGCGAAGAATTGACGGCAACGTGTTGAGGATTTAAGCGAACGCGAAAGGTGTTGACATCTTAGGTAAGATCTTCGACTCTGGTTTGGGTGTTTTGGGTACGGTGGTTGTATTTCATACCATTAATGGCAAGTATCAAGACGACACTTAAAACCTGATTTGGTGTTTAAGCAGACAGTTGTAACGCAGCGTTCGATAAACTTGAACTAACTGCCTACAGCTGTTCCAAACAGCCAACTGTCTATTTGTTAGTCCACATTTAATGGATACTCCTAAACCAAGCCAATTCTGAGACCACAACATACCAACTTCAAAGCGGATAAACGTCAGAAATGTTGAATACTTTAAAACAAATTTGACTGAAAGCTACTTACTATCTGCGGTAGCAATTAGCAACATCTGTTACAAGATGTACAGAAATTAGCACTGAAATAAAACCTGAATCAGAAAGATGTCAATTCAGTTGTAAGGCCTTGGTAACGCTGATTACTGGGCTTGTATAGGGCCTATAACTGGCTAGTAATCTGCGTTTTTTGGGGGAGGAACATTGAGGAAGATGTTTAGTCCACTCCTCGACACGAGCAGTTCATAAATAAATTAAAATGTTTGCGAAACAATAAACAGAACCGCGTTCGTTAGCTCAATTTTGAACACGATGTAAGAAATATTCCGTTGAATATTTTGAACACGATTGGATTGGAAGACACTGCTGCCTTAGGCGGCAATGTCTTCCAATCCAATCATGTTCAAAATATTCAAAAGGACTGTTTAATTTGTTTTGAAAACATTCAAAGTTATTTCCGTGCTGTACTGTAACTTCCAGGAACTACCAGCACAGATGTTTCCTACATGCAATTATAAACATGATTATGGCATTATATAGCAGCCCAAACAGCCTCGTAACATATCCCCATGACAGCTGCTTCTGGAGGCGGTGGGGTGGCTATTTACTACTAATGCTACTATTACTGGCAAAGTGCCAAAAATTTCCTGCTGGTGCGAGTTTTTGGTGTAACAGTGGAAGCCAAGGAATATAGTAGTTATTCTTTTCCTACCAAAATGATTTCGTTGCAACTCAAAATGAGTATAAGTTGGTCGGTCGGTCGGTCGTGTTTCGATCAAAATCAAATATGTCGGTTGGTCGAAGTTTTTGCAATTCTGACCAAGCTGTGTAAGTCTGTTGAGAGTCTCGCTTGTTTCTTTCAAGATGGAAGCGCGTTTATTTTCAATGGCTCTTAGACTCGTGTCATTTTCTCTCGTCATTTTCTCACAGCAGTAAAATCTAAAAGGTTATATGTATGATGGGGCTGTCTAGTCCAGGTATCATTGTGAAAAGTAAGAATCATTCAAACCCCGCCCCCCCCCCCCCCGCCAGCCCCCCCCCCCCCACCCCTCCCCAGCCAACCCCACCCTATCCCCGTCTTTTGCACAAATAAATGTATGTCTGTTCTCCTGGTACCTGTACTGAATGTCTATATTACAGCATATTAGAATTCAACATGTAACAGTGGGTGTGGTGAGTGTTTGCAGAAGATGGTGGGTCTTTAAATGAGGTGGTGTTTCAACCAGATGTCACTAGGTATAAATGCAGTGTCCATGACCTTCTCGCGCGGACTTTACCCGCGGATAGCAGCTCAATAAACCTGCAATGTTCCTTATTTAATTCGTTTTGTGACTAACGGGCTAACTAAGGGACACTGCGGTTTATCCATAGATCCAGAATTTGATCCCATTTTGATCTAGGGTGTTTTATCTGTATCACGGTATCAAAGTATGGAGATCCTCTTACACGGTACGTTCTTTCGTTGTGTTACAATTTGAGCCAAATCGGTTCAGTACTTTTTGGGAAACTGGTCTGATTTGGCTCAAATTGTAACACAACGAAGTAACTTAACGTAACGTGCAAGAGGATTTCCAGACTTTAGCCGTGATCCAGATAAAAGAATCGGGATCCGGATCCGCTCAAATTCTGGATCTGTGGATATCTAGGAAACCACTTATCAGATTTGGCTCCAAGTTTAACACAGAAAATGGTGTGATCATACACTTAGAATTCAACAACTTTAGGTGCGATCTGGAACCCACAGCTGCCGAAATATTATCGACCTTGTTTGTGTGACTAATATACGTTCTTGTATATATACATAGTCCGGAGATACTAACCTCATTGCACTCAGAGACTAGATATGTCTCGTCAGGTTGATGTTTTCGTGAGAGATGTCTATTTTTCCAAATTGTTTGTTTATCAGTTAGTCATATCAACCCCGCCTCCATACGTATGTCTTAGCGCATGTTTACGCGATAATAATCGCATAGTAAGTACGGACGATGAGTCATAAAACGCAAGACGAATAGATTGTTTTGCGCATTGGTGGAGAGACCGACCGACCGACCAACCGACCAGCCGACCGACCGACAGACCCACCGACCGATCTTTCCAAGAATTTTAGAAAGAACATTTTGACAATTATCTTGCAGAAATCTGTTGCTTAGACATTTATCTGACCGTTGAACAATGAGCTTGATATTATAGATAAGGTGAAAGGTAACACCGGTGTGGCCATAATGAACCAGCCTATCCATCTATCATATGACGTCATAATCAACTACGTGACGTGTATGATGACGTCACAACCAAAGACGTCATGAATCACGTAGATAAGTTCGTCACGAACGCTTAATTTATGACTGACTAAACTGTGGTGTACGAATTGTACATGTCTTTGCTATTTAATAAAGATGCTATTGAATATTTTGAAACTAATTTGACTGGGCGTTGTTGCTGCCATAAGCAACAACAGGACCCAGTCAAATTAGTTTCAAAATGTTTAACAGCTTACAGGCAGCCTATAGTTTTCTGAAAATTGACAGTCAGGCAGTTCAGGGATCGATCTATCCCAACACGGCAAAGAGTGGGTGGAGCTTGGCTAAATATGGGCAGGGCATAGATAAAAATGAAACGGTCCATTGCTTACATTTGCAGACGTTTGAGGGTAGTTCCGGCCAGACACGATAATGCTGATTGTCTAAAGCGTATTTCACATAGCTTCGTGTAAATCTGGGTACTCTGAATTTGTTGACTAAATTATAAAATCACACCACTGTAGCCTGAACCCCAAGACCGTACAGTAGTGAGGTTGTCCAGTTAATGACATAACTATTCCGTGATTTAAGTGATGATGATTTTGTGACGGACTTCGATTCGACCTGTCACTCAAATATATATGACGTTGTAATAAACGTTATAATCAATTACGTCACATGTAGCCTGACGCCACTATAGTGTATAGTGACGTATCTATCACCGTCATAATCATTTAAAAGTCCCTCAAATGTACGAATTGTATGTCTTTCCCATTTAATAAACATTCAGTTGAATATTTTGAAAGTATTAGACCGGGCGCTGTAGCTGCCATAGACAGCAACAACATCCAGTCAAATTAGTTTCAAAGTATTCAACAGCTTACCAGTATAGTTACCTTGAAATTGAGATTCTGGGAATTCATGAATTAAAGTATATAAATTGAATTCAACACGTGGAAAGTGGCCGGGATTAGCTATACAAATGGACGAGCTAGAAATGGATCCACACCAGTCAACTTTCAGTAAAC
>CM067366.1:37612450-37700206 GCA_034401795.1 Chaetoderma sp. LZ-2023a
ATCAATCAATCTACCTGAAACAGCAACAACAAACATATAGAACCGTATTCCTTTCGTCTATCACATGTTCAAAACGTCTTATTTGAGTATGCATAGCATTGGTTTAACTAAACAGATCACTGCTTATTATTATAACAATGATAATTATATAGAGAAACAACACGAGAATCTGTAACCAAAACGGTGCCAATTATTAACCCTTTCATGACGAAACCTGCCACAACCGCCCTCAGCAGTGGTCTCGAGAAGTGACCATTTACATGCCAAGAGAATACTATTTTTGGAAATTTACAACGGGAATGGCTGACTTGGTACCAGAGCCAGTCATTCCAGTGGTAAATTTTCAAAATTAGTATTGTCTTGACCTACCAAAGGGCATTTGATGAAAAAATATTCTACATTATTTCAATGCTTTAGGCAGGTCTTACTATATTATGCTATACAGGGACGAAATGGTTCCGAATGATTTTAAACCCAGAATGTCAGCATCAATTTCCAGCAAAACAAATTCCTTCAGTAAGTAACTTTTTCACGAGTATCTTATGTTCACTCATGCGTGACCAAGTCACTATGGAACTCATTACCTGCCGGCATCGTTTACCAACATTGGAATGCTATGCGATAGTGTTGGACGGAATGGTAAGGATTCCTGCACAATGCGAGAAAACGTAGGTTACTTGGCGGGGAATGGGCGAATACCGGGCCTATAGACATTATAGGCCTATGCCTCTTATATGCTTATGCGCCTAAAATATCAACACGTCAGAGCATACTATAGTTGCTACAGAGGCGGCATCGTAGACGAACAGACTGACGAACGGACGGGTGAGCAGGCGGGCAGGTGGGCGGGCGGGCGAATGACCGACCGACCGACCACAGGTAGACAGAGAGAGTCGATAAGACAGGCTTATCGTTATCGCAACTAAAACATTTTGCAACGCCTATTTAGCATATTCTGACAAACATATAACTATTTAACGCCTATTTTTTTTAGTGATAATTTGTATGTGCTTTGAACCAGTCTGTTGTTTCTTGATATAAGTATATAAGTATATAATATATGACGTTCATTGTGCGTCGACACTATCTGTTATGTTTTATTAGGGAAGCCCTATAGTAATCACCACGTCTGTCCGTCTGTATGTCCGTCTGCCCGTCCACAATATCTCGTGAACAGAAAATTATACTGAACCGCTTCAGATATTTTAATGAAACTTGGTGTATGCCTCAGTTATGAAACGCAAATGTGCCTTTTGAAGGATTCACGTTTATAGGTCCACTATTTTTGGTGAAAATGGGCTTCTTAATGCAAAAACTCACGATTTTTGTCAATTTCTTCGTAAACAGCATATCATACAGAATCGCTTAAAATAATTTAATGAAACTTGGCAGATGGCTTCTTTATGATGGTTAGATGTGTCTTTTGAAGAATTCACCTTTACTGGTTCAAGATTTAGGGTGAAAATTGGCTTTTTAATGCAACTTGAAACTCGCGATTTTTGTCAATTTCCTCATAAACAGCATATCATACAGAAGCGCTTAAGATTTTTTATGAAACTTGGTGTATGCCACAGTTATGATACGCAGATGTGCCTTTTGAAAGATTCACCTTTACAGGTTCCAGATTTGGGCTGAAAATGGGCTTTTTAATGCAAAAACACATGATTTTTGTCAATATTCTCGTAAACGGCATATCATATGGAATCACTTAGAATAAGCTAATGAAACGTAGTACGTAGCTTCTTTATGATGGGTAGAGATGCCTTTAGGAGGAATCACTTTTATAGGGCCAAGATTTTGGGTGAAAATGGGCCTTTTAATGCCAAAACTTAAAATTTTTGTACATTTTCTTGTTTTTAAAGATTTTATCTTTTTTTAATCTTTAATTTTCAATAATATGAAGGCTTTGAATAAAACGTTACCTATTCCATAGAGAATGGTATTTCAGGTGTTTACGGGGACCTCTGCTTCAAACAACGTTTTCTAGTTACGCATGTGACCGCATCTATAGGTATCAAACGATGTATTCGTCTTATAGTGCACGCGGTGGAGAAGCATTTTTCTGAGGCATATTTATTAATGGAGGAGTTCAGTTTATCCATCAATCATATGACGTGATAATCAACTGCGTGACGTGTAGGATGACGTCATAATCAATTACGTTATGAATGACTCGATTTAGTCGGTCTTAAACACTTAATAGTCCGTCAGGTTGTACGAATTGTATGTCTTTACTAATTAATAAACATGCTGTTGAATATTTTGTAACTAATTTGACTTGGTGCTGTTCCTGCCTATGGCATGGCAGCAACAGCACCCAGTCTAATTAGTTTCAAAATATTCAACAGCTTACCTGTTTAGTGTTCGAGAAATCAGAAATTCAGAGAGTGCAGGGATCGATCGATCCCAAAAGTTCGGGTGGCGCTTAGCTAGAGATGGGCGGGGCATAGCTAAAACTTGATTCCTCCGATGATTACTAAAACATGCTTCTGATACTGAGAATACAGCTTCAATCATCACACAGTTTAAGTCGGTAGACAAGAATCAAACGCATGTGCGCCTTCTAGCAAGCATCGTCTCATCGCAAAATCCCCCACACCCGCGTGTATACATTGGCCACGTTCCCATGATATGGGGATCCCTGAAGCGATGATGTTGTGGAAACAACTGTGAAAATAGTTTACCTTTGCGCCTTCGAGTCATTACTGTAGGCCATAAACTGATAACACGGGTTATTGGGTCGGTAATGGGCCAATACCAATACCAGCTCACTGTCAAATTACCTTCAAAATATTCAACAGAATGTTTAGTAAATTGTGAATTCATCTGAGACGTACAATTCGTACGACGTTTCGATTTTCGTGACGGAGCTTCACCAGTTTTATTGTAACGTCAGCTAGCTAGTGACGTGTGACTAATTAATTATGGCATCAGATAGTTGAGTTACTGTTCGGATCTCTTTATTAGACATGGGCTCCAGTTCAACCATTTGCAACTGTCACACTATTTAGCAAACAATATTTTTTTATCGGAGGATCCTACACTATAAATGCCTTCAAAAATGCAGGAACTCAGTTTTAGCTATGCCACGCCCATCTTCAGCTAAGTTCCACCCACACTTTGCCCGTGTTGGGATTGAGAGATCAATGCACTCTCTGAATGTAAATTTCCAGAAGACTATACAGGTATGCTGTTGAATATTTTGAAACTAATTTGAAAAGGTGTTGTCGCTGCCTATGACAGCAACAGCGCACAGCCAAATTAGTTTCAAAATATTCAACATAATGTTTATTAAATAGTAAAGCCATACATACGATTTGTACAACAATGCTTAGTCCGTTATCAAGTAAGCGTTCGTGACAAACTTAGCTACGTCATTCATGACGTAATTGATTACGACTTCAGCATACACGCCACATAGTTGATCATGACGTCATATTATTGATGGATAAACTGGACTCCTCCCATACGCACTAGGTGAGCGATGTATTATTAATGCCAACATTTGCCGTTTGGTAGACAGACGTGAGTGACGAATTTGGTTTGTGGTGCTGTCTAAAAGTGCTGATTTATGCTGTTGGCTTCAAGAACCCATTTATTCATTGTTGTGTGTGGTTTTGAGTTGTGTAGTATTTCGTCTCTGTATGATAGTTCTAGTTTTCTTGGCACATAGTCTGTGCTTTCATCGTAGGTCTACATGAGTAGAGGAGGCGGGCAACGCCCATGGGTGTACGGTAACGAATATATTCCGCTATGCGTCATAATAAAAACCACTCAAACATTGAGCCAGCGCGTCACCCACGCACGAACGTACACACTCAGACACGCACATATTCACGCACACGCACGCGCGCACCACCGGCCCAGCATCTCGATACCGCTAATGTTAACCGTCTGACCGCTGAGTTTTTGCAGACGACATATTCCAGGGCTTATATCTCTGGACCTGTTAACTATTTTGAAAACAAATTGACTAAAAGTTGTTGGGGGTTAGGCCACCAACATCTTCCAGTCAAATTGTTTTCAAAATATTCAGCAAGTCGAAAGTTTTAGCTTACTGAAATTATTGTCTGGTGTTGTTAAAAATGAGAGTAAATATTTCTATGAGCTTTGGTTAGGTAGGGTGAGTAGTGTCTTAAAGTGTGGGTGGATCGAGGGTAGTTAAACCGAATCACTGACTCGGATTATATGCGATACGTCAAGCTCGAACCAGCTGTTGATATCAATCAATCAATGACTCAACCTTTACGGTGACGGTAAGCGATGCGTATGGTAGGTTTTACAGTTGCCTCTGGTATTTGGAGATGGGAGCTGGCGGCTCCTCCTGCAGCGATGGTTTACAAAAGTTAGCCTTGAGTTTCCTTAGTCAATAAGATGCAAGTTCTCTCGAAGATCTCAGTCTTTGACTTAAGCCCTTGATCCCCAGTATCTTAATTCCCAGTATCCGAATTTCAAGGTAATTATACTCGTAAGCTGTTGACTATTTTGAAAGTGATTTGCCTGGGAGTTGTTGCTGCCATAGGCAGCAACAGCTCCCAGTCAAATTGCTTTCAAAACACTCAACAGAATAATTATAAAATTGCTTTGGATTTTTTATGTTTTGGCCAGGTTCCTACGGTTAAACTCACCGCAGGTTAGCATACTGAGATGATAATGCCACTACAACCGGGAGTAACTGTCAAGTTTATGGACATAAGAGCGATGTAGGCATGCAGCTTTAAAATGTTGCTCATAGGTGTTCATATTAAAACTGTCTTCCTGAAGCTGTTGCGGTCTGGCGGTCTTTTAACCGCAACACAGGCGCTAACAGCACCAGCAACGTCATTTTCAAAATGAACGTTAGTCAATCATTAACACTATATAGTGAAAAATCGAATAACTTCCAATTTAGACGAATCGGTGCTACAGATTTTCGGTGCAAATAGTGCATGCCTACCGTACGTAAACTGCAATGTGGGAGTTATCCATGTACTTCTAAAGATACAAATCTCGTTAAGAGAAAAAATTGCAAATTTATCACCGCCCCACAGCGGAAACTGGCATTAAATTAACACATTCCTGTAAGTTTATATCTTTAGGCTATTTTCGGTGCCTCTAAAATAGAAAAAAAAATCCGTTTCTAGAGACACGTTGGTTTTTGTACATTGAAATCGATTTTATAAGAAGTGCGTGAGTTGATTATCATTTCATAACGGCGGCGCTGAAAGGGGTTGCTATGGAATTATCCTAGGCTACAACAATCTCAACGCTGCCATTTTATTTAAATCGGCATGGGTGAAGTGAATTGTGAATGGCAAAAAACATTAAGAAACAGTTGTAGCGTATCGGATGGGAAAGATTAAGCTTATATTGCCACTGACTCACTAAACCCATACCAACAGTCACCGATAAAAGTATATTATAACATACCACCTATGCACGAGTGGATATTAATCGCTCCTTGCCAGAAATCGCAATAGGCCTACTTACATTACGCAATTTAAGGCAAGCATATACAGAACGTATGCTGAATATAAGTCCATAAAACCACTGTATATGGACTTCTGCTTGCATATATTAATACTAAAATGTTTGGAGGAAGTTGCTGCCTGAAAGATGTTTCTGCCTTTTACCGCCGTCTTACAGTCAAATTGCTGTTGCTGAGACGGCATGACGCATTTCAATTAGAGGTGGGCGGTATACCGATATCATAATGAAAGCCGGTATCGTAACATCGATGTTATGAAAATAGACCTATTTAAACAAAACGAAAATCCGTAACAATAGCAACTCTCAATTATTTCACATAGTGACTGCCTATATTGACACGCAAGAAATAGAAATGTGTCAAATAACCAAAATGTAGTGGACACATGTGAAAAACATGCCAAAAATTCAAGCAAAATTATATTTTAATCAGATAATTTTAAGCAGGTGTCTTGCGTTTTAGAAATATCCTAAGCGTTTCCGATCTGTTCTCAGATGTGAAAAGATTGGAATGTCCATTGGTCAGTACCCTGGCGTGAGTCGGCCTGACCCTTTAGTGATGGTTTTAAACGCGAACAGGAAAAACAGAATGGGCTTTTAATGAACTACGGGTTGCAAACAAAAACTGACATTGGTTTGTCATTTAATTGTTCTGATGCAGCAACAACAACGACGACGACGACGACGACGACGCCAGCAACAACAACAACAACAACAACAACAACAACAACAACAACAACATCGGGATGGATGTTGTTACTCACCATGTAAATAGTTCAGTCCCTGGCCGGCACACAATGAACATTCGTTAATGAATACGGTTAAACTATATATAACAGTACACCGTTAGTAAGTGTCCACTGGTAGAGAGGTTTGCTGTATCCTAGTGGGTACTCTTGGTTGGTATTCTCTCTGTCCGTCTGTGTCTAAGACCTATCTCAGGTATTTGATGGTTCGCGAACTACTTTTCGTGCACATTTATAAAGTTAACCATTTAACTGCCAATACCGTTCAAAGAAATTTGGATTTTTGCAGCCAAAAAGCGTATTTTTGTAAATTTCTAACAAAGATTTCCAAAAAAATAAAGATTTCTGTTATCCTTCAAATGTGCATTCATCAAAAGTGCAATGTTCAAGATAATTCAGATTTCTGCTTAGCCAGTGTCCAATTGCAGACCAAGAAGAGTATTTTTGAAAATTTACCACTGGGATGTCTGGCTCGGTAACCGAGCCAGTCATTCCAGTTGTGACTTTTCAAAAATACCCTTCTCTTGATCTGCAAATGGACATTCCCTATGAGAAAATTGAAATTCTCTTGAACAAATTCGAGGGCTACGTGGCCAAGAATAGGAGATTTCTGCAACGAATTGTCGTCGTGTTAGTTGTCCGTCCTAACCTTTTAAAGCTGTGCAGACCAGAAATGACAAATAGTCTACAATATAAGCAATATTCCGTTAGACATTTTAGACATAATTCGACTGGAACATGTTGCAACAGGTTCCAGTCTATTTAGTTTCAAAATATTCAACAGCTTTCCAGTATAAGTTGTCTTGAAATTAATACACTGGCACTTCAGTGATTAAAGGGTTATTCTAAATTCTACACCCTGATAACGCGTGTTACTGGGCCGGTAGTGGACTATACAGGGCCAATAGTGCCGAGTAACCTGCATTATCAGGGAACATAATAATTACAATGCAATGGTGTTAACATAATTTACAGGTTTTAAGATTATGAGTTCTTCATCAGAGCAATAACCCTTTAACACTAACATCAAGCAAAAACTGCTTTTGCAGTACTCTTGAGAAATGTCCATTTGCAGACCACGAGAAGACTATTTTTGACAATTTACCACTGGAATGACTGGCTCGATAACCGAGCCAATCATTCCAGTGGTAAATTTTCAGAAATAGTCTTCTCTTGGTCTGCAAATGGGCTTTTCTATAATTTTCCTTAACAAATTTGAGTGTTAGAGGGTTAAGAAGTGCGAAAGTTCGTCGGAACTCAATAATAAATTTAATATTAAACATTTCACTTTGAATTCTATTGTTATTGTTATTATTTCTTCCAGACTATCACAAATTTAATTAATATAACTATAAAACAGTGGAAATAAATGGCACCGGCATATGCGCGTGAGTGCGTGCACGCGGGCTGTTACTGTGTGCATTCGCAGATGTGCAACATATCAAACGCGTTCTGCAGTATCTCTTTATGTTGTTGTCATTGCGCTGGGAGAAGATAAGATTTCCTTCTCTAAATCTCTGTTTGTTGATAAGCCAATCACAGTTAAGGAAGGGTGAAACAGATGCTATCTCGTCAAGGTTTTTCCTGGAGACGGCGAGGTGGGGGTTGGTGGGGGATGTGCTGTGGTTTCAGTTGCGGTAGAGTGATGGTGGATTATACCAGTATGCGTGCCACGGCTAGAATGGCATGGCTCTCGCGTATAGAATGCCATGACTATGTTGTATGTATGAACATGCGCGTGTTTGTTTTATTTCTATGGTATGTTACCGTGGTTCCCAAGATGCTGTGTGACAGAATACCTGTTAATTATCGAAAAAGGTACGCTATTTGTGGAGGAATCGAGACAGAAGACGTTTGTATTGTAAGGGGATGAATAGCAAACACATAACCGGAATACAGATAACAAAATAAATCTAAAGATAGGCGCAGAGGGAGATAGATTTGAGGTGGAAACCGAAAAGAAAGAAAGATGGGGAGAGAGAGGGGAGAGAGGGAGAGAGAGGGGGAGAGAGAGGTGAGGGAGCGAGAGAGGGGAGAGAGAGGGGGAGAGAGCGAGAGGGGGAGAGAGCGAGAGGGGGGGAGAGGGGGGAGAGAGGGGGGGGAGGGGAGAGAGGGGGAGAGATGGGGGAGGGTAATTGGGGAGAGGGATTAACCGGGATAGCAGCGCGTATACATGATATACATAGATTAAGAGGGAATTGGGAAAACGAGGGAGGGAGAGAAGGATGAGCCATGGGAGGAGAGGGAGGGGCATCATATTTGACTCAAACTAATTGATATTAGGGTCAATTTGTATGGGTTTCTCCTTTTGACCTTATGCTGATCAAATAACGACAACACAAGATAGGAGAAAGAAATAGTCTTCAATTCGACTATTTTCAAGCTGTTTAGCAGATTTCATCAGTCCAGTGACTCACTCCATGGGGTGAACGAACAATGACATGATTACCTCCCCATCACCTACACTTGATAAGACTGTGCAGAGTTATTCTCCATTCAGCTTGCCCTCTCTACATTTCCTTTAGGCCTACACCCTACGTACTGTAATGTATTTTGGTTCTCTACAAGTCAGCTGAATTCCGGTCATCAATGATCATTCATGTCTCACGAGGTCACCTTTGATGCGAGATCTAGAAGGATTCTCAGCACTAAGTCACGCCTTTATTTTAGTATAAATAAAATAGAATAACGGTAGGCAACGTTTTGATAACCAAGGAGACTAATAGTCTTTCTTGGTTGATGAGTCATGTTGACCCGCACAAATCGAATATGGATCCGCCAGAGTGAAAGGAATGATACCTTATAGTTAAAACAAAAAAAACCCATTTCTTAATAGTCCCAGTCTGCTCTGACTTTCAACTTGGCCCTATGACAGATATTTGGAGAGATCATCATCATCATCATCATCATCATCATCATCATCGTTACAAGGCATAAGCCATTTCCTTGTAATACACTTTTCCACTTGATCCATCCATCGCATGACGTCATAATCATCTACGTGACTTGTAGAATGACATCATAATGAATGAAGTCATGAATGACGTAGATAAGTACGTCACGGACTCATATTTAAAGACGGACTATGCGTTGGTGTACGAATTGTGTCTTTACTATTTAATAAACATTCTGTTGAATAGTTTGAAACTAATCTGACTGGGCAATGTTGCTGCCATAGGTAATTAGAATCGCTACCGAGCATGTTCTTACCTATACACAGGCTACTCCAAGATCGGTCCACTGTACTGGCAGAAATGCAGTTAGACTTAGTTGTGGGCTGGTAAATGTATACGCATGGCTAGTTCAATTAAGTTCAAAGTTTTTTCTATGGGTCATGCATATTTTACGATCGGGCGTGCCGATAACAAATTGGCATATTGGTTATTTGGGCGTTACACACATTATTTTTGGCAATGGACCTGGGAGAATATCTAAAAACAATTTCTCTTTTCTTGAGAGCTCCAAATCTCTAGCTGCCATCGCGGTCTTCGTGCTTAAAATGATATGTAAGTTTCTTACCTTTGCTAGGAAGCCCAAGCAAAATACTGATTGCAAGTAAGGAGGAAATGTTATCGATATTTTCCAATACGTCATAGGCCCTTGAGTGTAGCAACGCAAATATCTATGTATTTTTATTTTATTGACGCACTGGCAACGTGCGGCTTCAATTTCCATGTGCTAACTTAGCCGACAGTCATGCACCCATTAGTTTAATTTGTTGATCACCATCTCCCGGTCGGGGGATCGAACCGCCATTCTGCAACTCCGCATAGCATCAGCAACCAGGCATCTTTGCACTGGACCACCGCACCAAGACTAAAAGTCAAGGATTGGCCGACCAGCTTTCACATGTCTGATATACTGACACACTGACGATTCATATGGGACTATCTGTGGATGCACCTGCCACAATTCAATCCTATGCTTTTACGCCTATTGTACTCTGACTCCAGCACGGCTCTGGCAGTATATGTATTTTTATTTTATTGACGCACTGGCAACGTGCGGCTTCAATTTCCATGTGCTAACTTAGCCGACAGTCATGCACCCATTAGTTTAATTTGTTGATCACCATCTCCCGGTCGGGGGATCGAACCGCCATTCTGCAACTCCGCATAGCATCAGCAACCAGGCATCTTTGCACTGGACCACCGCACCAAGACTAAAAGTCAAGGATTGGCCGACCAGCTTTCACATGTCTGATATACTGACACACTGACGATTCATATGGGACTATCTGTGGATGCACCTGCCACAATTCAATCCTATGCTTTTACGCCTATTGTACTCTGACTCCAGCACGGCTCTGTCAGTATATGTATTTTTATTTTATTGACGCACTGGCAACGCGAGGCTTCAATTTCCATGTGCTAACTTAGCCGACAGTCATATATATATATATATAATCTACCGTCATGAAATATATTGCCAATTGTAATGGCTCATATGGCTATACCAGGCCTGCGTGTAATAAAGTGAACTTGAACTTGTCATCTGTTCGTGTCATATATAGATGCGCCTAACCTGTCCGAACATAGGTTTAAGTTGTCAATGAAAGAATAAGAAACGAGTACAATCAGATATTGCAGACCCTCGCCTTCCTGTTTTGTCAGAATGTAAAATATTTTCGGATTCTTTTTCGTATTACGCTCAAAGTTGTGGAATCTGTGTGTATGGTCACACCATTTCCTGGGTTAAAATTTGAGACAAATAGGACCAGCAGTTTCCGAGGTATTGACAGTTTCATAATTTGATCTGAAGAATTTATCGAGTTCGTGATTCCAGGTCCCATTCACACCATTCTAGGCTGTTTTTATTTCAGTCTATTATTGGTAACATCCCCAGTTTTTACACAACGGAGACACGATCCCGTGGGTCCTCGGTGTGTAAATATTTGAGGCGAATCGGATCAGTAGTTATTTATGTACGGCTCCGGACAAAAAAAACGAACAAACAGACAAACACGCAGACCCGATCGCAATACCATCAATTAAATACGCCCCTTATGGGGCGAGTGTAAAAATATATTTGCCTTCCGATGCAAATATAGACATAAATCCAGTCAAAGTTAAATGGAAAATTACGACCTAGTGTATTAATATAAAAAGGAAATATTTCCATATGCAATCATTGATGAATATTAGGCCAATTCATAATACTGGTACATATATGCCACGTATTAGAACATCAAAGTTTATTTAAAGGTGCATATTCACACCTAAGGCTTGAAAATAAAATTGTTAGATTTGTATACTTTTAGAAGCTGAAATTGTGTATCTAAATGTACTGAAATGAAATAAATCTTAACATATGATGATTTCATTTCGTATCAATTAATAGCGACCTAGTCACTGATACTCTTTTAAAATTGTATTCAAATACATAGAGGGATCTATTTTTAGCTACTCCCCGCCCATTCCTAGCTAAGCTCCGCCCATTCCTAGCTAAGCTCCGCCCATTCCTAGCTAAGCTCCGCCCACTTTTTACTCGTGTGGGATTCGATTAGAAACCTTGAAACCTGAATTCCAAGAATTTAAATTTCAAGGTAAGCCTAACTACACAAGTAGGCTGTTGAATATTTTGAAACTAATTTGCCTGGGGGCTGTTGCTGCCATGGCGGCAACAGCTCCCAGTCAATATAGTTTCAAAATATTTAACAAATAGAATGTTTACTAGATTGTAAATTCATCAAAGACATAAAATTCGTACACGTTAGTGATACACCTTCACGACAGAGATATATAATTTTGATTTTTTTTTTTTGTGGCGTCAGCAAACACGTGGTGTATTTGCTCATGGTGTCAGATACTTGAGGGACAGATTGGATCGCTCCATTAACTGCATATCCCGTTTCGTAGTTTCAAATTTAAATTATACAAACCTCTGACAAGTGGCATATTTTAATTCGTCTCGTTATAATGCCATTTGAAGTGGCATTGATTTATTCGAAAATGATATGCATGTTTAACCTCAAGATTCAGATTTGACTGGTAGACTAAAAGACAAAAAAATCCTCTTTAAAACATATCGTGGAAGCAATCTAAAAATATAGCCGTGTCTTCATGCTGAGAATCCTTCTCTCGATCTCGATCTCGTATCTAAGGAGATCTCGCGAGACACGAATGATCATATACCGCGCCTTAACTCGTACCACACTGATGTCAATATTCTATCTTTTACTTTGTCAATAGCAAAGAAACTGGTGTACATTTTTCACCAATTTTAGTGGACGATGTTGCTGTCTACGACAGCACCATCATCCACTAAATATGTTGAAAAGTGAACACCAGTTAATCTTTTAATTTAATTTAAAAATATACCATTTTGACATCAGAGTGGTAAGGGTTAATGAACTGATATTTTGTAACGTCAAAAGGCATATCGCGTGGCAAGTGACATAGCGCTTTGAACAGGAATAAGCAATCACGAAAAACTAAGATTAAAGATTCAAAATTATTTATTTTCATATTTAGTCATGCATGTAAAAAAATTACAACTGGCAGTCCACCGAATATAGACATTAATTGCAATTTATAGCAAGACATATGTAATATAATGAAACATAAACGGGCGAAAATGTTTGGGGGTTGGGGAGTGGGAGGATAGTTCATCTATTATATATTTTCATATTATTATTATTATTATTAGTAGTAGTAGTAGTAGTAGTAGTAGTAGTAGTAGTAGTAGTAGTAGTAGTAGTTGTAGTAGTAGTAGTAGTAGTAGTAGTAGTAGTAGTAGTAGTAGTAGCAACAGCAGCAACAGCAGCAGCAGCAGCAGCAGCAGCAGCAGCAGTAAAATATGCCTACAACTCATGAAAGAACCTATTGACAATGTAAGAAATATTCTGTTAAATACTTTGAAGCGCATTTCAGAGAATGTTTATTAGATTGTAAATTCACCAAAGACACACAATGGAGGAATCCTGTTTTAGCTATGCCCCACCCATCTTTAGCTAAGCTCCACCCACACTTCGCCCGTGTTGTGATCGATCGATCCCTGCACTCTATGAATCTATGATTTCCAGAAAACTATACAGGTAAGCTGTTGAATATTTTGAAACTAATTTGACTGGGTGATGTTGTAGCTCCCAGGCAAATTAGTTTCAAAATATTCAACAGAATGTTTATTAAATAGTAAAGATACAATTCGTACAACAACGCGTATTGCGTGACGAACTTATCTATGTCATTCATGGTGTAATTGATTATGACGTCAGCCAACACGTCACGTAGTGATTATGACGTCATATGATTGATGGATAAACTGGAATCATCAATTAGTACACTTTAGTGACAGACTTCGATTTTCGTAATGGAGCTACATCATTTTGAGTGTGACGTCGGCTATCCTAACACGTGACGTATATAATTATGTCACCAGATACTTGAGTGGCAGATCTAATTCCTCGAATGAGATTCTGGGATTTCAGGGTTCCAAGAGGTAAAAAGCTTCAAAGTATTCTTTTAAAATGCAATTTAGGTAACAGGGACTCCTGTCTTCTTTCCACGCGTTTGTAAGAGACTTTGAAACTAAAGGTTTTCATTAATGCTGACTACCCACACAACGATGGCGGGCAGGGCTAGCCCTCAGTGCAGGGTAGACTCTGAAACAGTGGTAGAGCGCGATGATTAATAGCAGCACTCTTAGGTGAAGTGGTTAATATCTACACTCTTAGGCCAAGTTTCCACACCACATCACCAACGCTAATGTAGTGAGTTGCCGATGTGCTCACTTGTGTTTTGCTATAAGACACGAGCCTAGTTTCAGTACTGCACACTTCAAAATTTCACAAAGAAGTTGCAAAGCACCGTTGCGCTTTCTCTTCTGAATTGTTCCTTCCCAGCAACGCAGAGAGAAAACCCCTTAAACTTACCACTCATATTCTATGTGCATCTTATGCGACGGGCGTCAAGACTCTAACAAATAATCAGATATTCTCATCACAAATGACAACGTCTACACCGTCATTGGGACTCTGTTTATCAACAGCCTAGTACTGCTAAATACAAAACCAATTTCAGTTCTTTATTTCTGTATGTTTCGTTGTTTGAGACTGTACAAGTCACTTAGACAGTTTGGAACTATATTATTTTATGCTCAGTCTTACAGTGCAAGGACACCGTCCGCTAGGACTTAGAAACGTCCATGCAAGTTCATTGGTGCCCAGACAAAGGTTACGCCTACAAATGCCGGAAAATGCCTTGTAGGACATTGTCAAAACTGACACGAATCTACCAAGCTTGGCACTTAAAAGGTTGGGCAGCAATTTGCTGATAGAAATTCTAAGTCTTTCTGGTCAATCCGATTTTAGGCCCGGTGGCGTGTACAGGATTACCTCTACTGTACAGCAGATGCCAGCAATCAGTGCTAAAAGATTGATAGCCTTTTTAAATTTATAATTCATGAGAGCTCTTTTGAACACAGTCAGTTTCTCCCTACCCTTGCACCACAAAATACATCAGTTCTCACACCCACTAACGCCATTTACCTTCACTACAAGCGCAAAAGCCACGCAGATCGCTGTACACTTTTGCTGCACATACATACCATCTGCACACGCTGCACCTGGATGCAGAGATGGCAAGTAACACGCCCATGACGCCCATCAATTCTAGCTCGTCACCAGTCAATGAGACACTGCCCGCATCACCGTCCACCGCACTCACATCACTAACAGAATTCATAGTTAGGGACCTAGGTTGTACTGTAGAATGTGCCATGCAATTCAACAGCAAGCAAGCCCAAATAACCCCACGAATAGAAGAAGAAATCGCTGATGATACTGACAGCGCAACAAATACAAATTATGCTTTCAACATTCAATGACTGGGTGCTCTATTTGATAACTTACGAAATTCACTGAGGCGTCAAATGCACACCAGCAAACGCATCTTTGTGGGCTTTGCTCAACACAGCACATATAGAGAACCGGAAGAAGCCTGTACAAAGTCTTCATACACGTGTACCGGCTCTCTGATCCTTTCGGCACCTCAAATTACAAGTAGGGGCGTGCGCACGGCACACAGAAACACAAACCCACGAAATATAGAGGCCAGAGAAGTAATGTGGCCAAGACTGGGGAACGTAACTATCAGATAATAATAATAATAATAATAATAATAATAATAATAATAATAATAATAATAATAAGAATAATAATAATAATAATAATAATAATAATAATAATACTAATAATAATAATAATAATAATAATAATAAGCTTTATAAACCAATCAGTTATAAATAGCTGGTGTTCCCCGGGGCCTTCAATCTATTTTACTATTATTCACATATTTACATATAATACATGGTTTTCTATATACAATATGTACATATAATATACTGTACATATTTACATTGTATGTCTTAGACAACCCCCGTCTGCCAACACTCAAGATCGGATCCAAACCGGTACAATCCAAAAACACCTTGAAAAAAGAGAGAGAGAAAAGATGCCTGAACTCCGCAAACAGCTTCCTCCTGTGCAAAAACCTTTAAGTTTTATGGTCCAATTTTCTCAAAATGTTTTAAGCTATACCAATTCGAATCCAATCCCGAGTGCTAGCAGACAGGACTCATCCAAGACAAAACATAAAGATTTAGATATGAGTACCTACACCATATCAATAGCATATAAATGTACATGTAGTGATTATTTACCTAATTTGTCAGCCATATATTGGGATTTGAAAGCAGTCAAGGAAGGGGCAGTTCGTAGTGATACTTTTAATGAATTCCATAATTTTGATCCTTTCACAGCGAAGCCAGATGAGTGCAAGGTACCTTTCGCCAATGGAATATTGACTTGAAAATTGTTTAAAGATCTCAGATTTCGCTTATGAGAATCAGCACATTTTACAAATAGTTTTGTTAAATATTCAGGATTTTCATCTCTGATAGCTTTATATACAGTGCATCCAGTTTTGTACTTTATTCTTTCCTGTATCGGAATCCAGCTAAGTTTTTCAAATAATGTTCTTGAAGGTGTACTAAACTTTTCACTGAGAATGATTCGTGCGGCTCGTTTTTGCAATTTTAGAAGTCTGTCTAATTGAGTTTCTTTGCAAATATTACCCCCATACTACCAGGCAGAAATCAAAATGGGGTAATACATAGGAATTGAAAAATTTTAATCTATAATCGATGGGTAGGTCCTTCGCATATTTTCTAAGTATTCCTAACAGACGAGATATCTTTTTTACAACATTGTTCACATGCTCTATGAATGTTAGCTTATCATCAATATGGACTCCTAGAAGCTTTTCAGAGCTACTGCCAGTTAGATTAATACAATCATACTGTATTGTCACATCTTTGAAATCTTTAAGCTTAGCTCGTGATCCGATTAATAATAATTTAGTTTTACTTGCATTGACAATCATTTGATTTTCATTACACCATTCCTTGACTGCATTCATGTCCTCATTCAAGTGATTTGTTAGAGTGGTAATACAATTGGATTTAAAATAAACTGTAGTATCATCAGCATACATATCAGTGTTACAGCGACTAATATGAGATGGTAGATCATTAACAAAGACTATAAATAATAAAGGACCTAATATAGAACCCTGTGGCACACCATGCTTAACAGCCATGCCGTCTGCTAAGCTTCCAGACTTACTTACACACTGCCACCTATCCTTTAAATATGAAGAAAACCACCTAAGTGCTGCATTATCAAATTTATATAATTCTAATTTTCTAAGTAATATCTGGTGATCAATTACATCAAATGCCTTTTTAAGATCAATTAATACATTTCAAGTTATTTGCCCATCATCAATGGCTTTCGTCCATGTGTTAAGCATTTTAAGAAGGATTGTTTCACAAGAGTGATCTTTACGAAAACCAGATTGATTGCTACAAAGTAGATTGTACTGAGATAAATATTCAAACATGTGATTGTGAACATGGCGTTCCATTATTTTAGATAAGATAGGAAGTATAGAAATCGGCCTATAGTTCTCAATATTGTTCACATCACCAGTTTTATACAAAGGAAAGATTTTAGCCCCTTTCCAATTTTCAGGAAATGTCATGGATTGCAGGCTAAGATTTATTATATAAGCTAATGGGAAACTAATTATAGAACTAACCATCTTAAAAAATTTAGGAGGTAGATTATCTAATCCTATTGACTTCTTTATATCAAATGCATTAAGTTGTTTTAACACAAAGTCTGGAGTTACTTCTGGAATGCTAAAGTAAATGGTTTGTGGAAGATTTATTTCTACCATATGTTTTATCAAATCTATATACCGGCCTTTATTATTGTAGTCATAGGGAGGCTGCTGCTTCAATAAATTATCTGCTACATCAGAAAAGAAAATATTGAATGCATCTGAAATTGCTTTTGGATCGGACAACAAGTTACCATCTTTGCCAATAAAATGTTCAGTACTAGCTTCATGTTTCTTAGGATTTAGTTTTCCTAGAATTTTCCAAATATCATTCTGACTGTTTTGATTCATAATACTTGTTTGTAGTAACTTTCGCTTACTTTTTTCTATTAAGGCTGTTGTCTTGTTGCACCAGTGTTTATAATTTGGAGTATCTTTCATATCATAATAATTATCTCTGGTTTTCATAGCAGTTATAATTTCATCATTTAACCATTCAGGCAAGAATCTATGCTTAACTCGTTTTTCTATCATAGGTGCATGTTTATCTAGTATTCCCAAGAAAGATGTGATGACGAATTCTAGAGCTTGGTTTACATCATTAATGGCAAAAATTCTTTCCCAATTGAAATTTTCTATATCCATTTTAAATGAGTCTTCAAGAAATTGTGTCATTTTCCGCATATGGACAGTAGTATGACCTGATTTTTTTAGGCTTTGGCTCCTTATAATTTAGCGCTATGAAAATGGCTTTATGATCACTTAAGCCTCGTTTTGAAATAATTATCTTATCAACCAGCTGTTCATTTGATACATATATATGGTCGATCAATTTGGATGTTGTACTTGTAATTCTGGTTTGCTGGTTGACTTTTTGAGTAAGTTGAAACATATCTATCATTTCATTCCATTTCGTGTTTTCATCTGGTACATTATAGTTAGTATTAAAGTCACCTAACAGAATAATTTCTTTATTTTCATCAATAACATTAGAATACATGTCTTCAAAAAGGTCAATCCATACAGCTTTGGAACTTGGAGGTCTATAAACAAATGCTGTAAGAAAAGGCTTATGCTTAAATGGTTTAACTTCTAACCACATTAGTTATATTTCATCGATTTCAAGATCAATTCTATGTTTAAAAGATATATTATGAGCGGTATATACAATAATTCCACCACCAGATTGATTTTTCCTATCTCTACGTTCTGAATGGTAACCTGAGATTTGATATAATGAATCAGCTGAAGAATCGTTAAGGTAACTTTCTGTTATGCCTAATATCGCTACTTCTTGTTTAGGTTTAATTAACAACAGTCTAAGCTGGTCAATTTTATTACTAATATGGCAGATGTTTACATGACCTATGCGCAAACCTTTTTGTGGCAGATTAAATCCAGGTATAGGTGGGTCTTGAGTGTTTACTACATATTCATCTTGTAGAGGAAAGGAAAAATTTAATAAATTGTCTATCATACTGAAATCAGATAAAATATAGCTGCCTAGAAAAATATAATTTAAAAAACTTGTAGATTTATCTACATATTGTTTAATATTAATAAAATTCAATAAATTGCCACTATCATCAACATCATCATCATCATCATTGTTATTGCGGACATGGTCATTATCATCATCATCATTGTTATTGTGGACATGGTCATTTTCATCATCATCATCATCATCATCATCATCATTGTTATTGTGGACATGGCCATTTTCATCATTATCAACATCATTGTTTTTGTGGACATGGTCATCATCATCATCATCATCATCATCATCATCATCACTGTTATTGTGGACATGGTCATTTTCATTATCATCATCATTGTTATTGTGGACATGGTCATCATCATCATCATCATCGTCATCACTGTTATTGTGGACATGTTCATTTTCATCATTATCATCATCATTGTTATTGTGGACATGGTCATTATCAAGATACAGTCATAGCGCATCTTCTGTGGTGAATGAGATATGAGGAACAAGAACGGGGACAACATCAGTCTTCATTGTCGTTTGCTACAATATTCTACACAAATTTTTTAAATATTAGAAAAAAATTTTATGTTTATATATGTGACGTATTTAGCACATCGGCAAAGTAAAAACAGATTTAACGAAATGACTCAAACATCTTGAACCAAAGATTTGCAAGGTATTTTATAGTAATACAAATACAGACCGCCAATTTCTTAAGATGGTACAGATATTTCACAAGACATATTGAAATTATATTACAGCATAGAAGTGCATTTATTTGAAAGGAGGATACTATTTAGAGCACATAGTTGTTAAACGATAAGCCCAATCGCTTTATTCCTAACACAAACTTAATCTGAGCTCTTAAATAATGTGATATCGAGATGCGGAGTTACCTCTCTTGGGAAGTGAATATTTATTATAGAAACCCGAGGTCTTGCAACCTATTTATCAAACACGATGGCTTACTGATTTTACATAACATACAGTAGACTAAACATTACCCTAACATATGCATGTTATTTATTATATACATTGGCTACAAGTTGTTGGGCCTGCGTTGTAACCCAACAGTTGTTTCGCCATTGGTATGCCAACGTTGGCCCAGCCAATGTAACATAACATCTGTAATAGACATTGGATTATAAGTTGTTGGACCAATGTTGGCGCAACAACGGTAACCCAACTGTAATGTTTCCACTGTTATGCCAACCCTTTATTGCCAATGGCGATGTGCCAGCCAATTACCAATGTTGGCCCAATGCCCAATAGCCAACGGCAACTGTGCCAACCAATTATCAATGTTGGCCCAGCGTAGTAAAATTGGCGAGGTTCTCGTCAGCTAGGGGTCTATTGTTAGCCCTATATGCTGGCCAGAAAAACGTGTACACACACAAATGCTTTTGCTGGAATCAGACACTACTTTGATGTGTGGATTTGGGATATTAATACAACCGTCGGCATTGGCTAGTCTTCTTTCTTTTGATATGCTTCCTTCCAAATAGCAGACAAGCACGCTGTAGTGTGGAAGCGATAAAATATTAGCAATGGTGTCAGTGAATACGATATTAGCGACCACGACAAATAACCATAGTAGTTCACGAATAATGGTATGATGGTAGTTTTCTTAAATTCAAATGTATCAATCATCCACATGGCCAGGTTACCCAGAAGAAGAAATCCAAGAAGGCTCCGACCAGGCTTTCTTTGAATGTGGTTGTCGTGTTCCGCGTAAAGGCGCATCGCAAATATCAGGAATGTTGTTTGTGCAAGCACTTCTAAAATGGAGAATAAGGCAGCAAACGTAGACAGATAAACTGATGATGTTGGGTCATTAGATACTTCTGCATCCATACATCCATCAATGCCAGCCACTATACGTGTGATGTCGTAAATCAGGTGACCAGTGGTAGCCACCAGAAGCAAGGTTTGATCAAGTGAGCTGCTTCTTTCATGATCAAATCCTAATGGATGCAGACGAAAGAATCCTAAAAATATTGATGCTAGGAGTAGAAGTAACAGCGAAATTTCTGTTGTGTGGAAGATGAGCTGTGCTTTTTCTTCATCACCAATGTAATCAACATACATGAAAAATAGTCCCACTGCTACTGCTGCAAGAATGAAAATCAGGAACCCGATGTGGATTGTCTTTACCATACGCCAGAGCTTCTTATATCGACGTTCCATGGGTACGTTTTCATTAGGCTGCACGGCCTCAGTATCACCACTTTCTAACTTTGCAGTATATGTTGTTGTATACAAAAGATAGAGCAATGGTAATGCAAATAAGCTGTGCTCAATGGTACATGGTGTCAGGAAGGGTGCAGATAGGGTGCGCAGCTCTCGCTCTTTGTAGCAACTTTCACTTGTGCTGTTTTCTGAAATTATATAAAATATGCATAATGCATTGATAAGTGATAGGATATAACGCAATATGATTGATATAGCTGGATTTATTTCTAACTTTTCCACGCCCATTTCTATCTATGCCCCACCCATCTTGTATACTCTTTTGAATCGATTTTCGCACTTTCACGCCAGACTTACATGATTTTTTTAATTTCGAGACAACTATAAAGGTAAGCTGTTGAATATTTTGAAGTCACAAAGGGTACACCAAAGATCACTAAAGGTGCAGTAATAGAAATGGAGTACACAATAAATCAAACCGTTTGATCCAGAAACCTGCCCTCGTGATATACTAAAAACCACCAGCGGGTATGTCATCAGCTAATGTGCTCAATGTTATTGCAACTGGAAAAATGGAAATGAATGAATTTGAAAGCATATCGCTCACAGATTCCTACGAACCAATACCAACATACCTACGAATCAATACTGATTGGCCAAGAATGTAGCAACCATGACAGTGGCATAGAAATGTGTGTGGGTTGCAATAAAGCTGGTTGATATCACCCTCATTTATGGTTTGCTACCTTACTTGGAGTTAGATTGCTGTAGCGCTGTCTAAATGATTGATGCGCCTTGCGTCAAAATACATAGAATCACAAAAAACTTACTAAATCAACATACAAACCCATAGACAATAAACCCGGTTCACCAACTAAACCTTGACTTGTCTGTTTTCACTAAACAACACCTTCTTCAATATTTCATGTTTTAAATGGTTAGGATATTCTGTTACTAGGTAACTTACTATTCAGCTTGACACCAATAATTAAGATGTTAGCTTCGTCTCAAATTTGTTTTCTTTATTCATAGCTAAAGGGGTGGCGTGAACATCGGTAGATGGCAATTCCACAAAAATCCTGAATCATGAGTTGTAATTCAAGACTTTCTTGGAATTGGCCTTTCCAGTTTTTTCATTAACAACATAACGTCATAATCAACGTGTTGGATGACGTCATAATCAATGCCACCATGAATGATGTAGATACGTTTGTCGCGAACGCTTAATTGATGACGGACTAAGTGTTGTTGTACGAATTGTATGTCTTTACTATGTTGAATATTTTGAAACTGAAACTGGGCGATTTTGCTGCCATATGTAGTAACAGCGCCTAGTCAAATTTGTTTCAAAATAGTCAACAGATTACCTGTATAGTTTTCTGGAAACTGATAGTCAGGCAGTTTAGGGATCGATCGCAATACCGCGAAGTGTGGGTGGAGCTTAGCTAAAGATTGGTGGGGCATCACTAAAACTGAATATCCCATTATCACCTATTGATCGTTCATTTGCCTGAATACTTTAAAAAACGGTTTTTTCTTGTAACAGAGTTCTAGATGGTCCATATTCACTTTACGTATGCGACATCCACATCTCATAGACCATTATCTAACTGTGTGGTAATTTGCGATGAGATTTTTTGAAATAATCCCTGACAACGCATGTTACTGGGCCGGTAGTGGGCCTTATGGCCAGGTATTGGCCCAGTACCGGGCTAGTAACCTGTGTTATTCAGGATGCTACCCTCAGAGAATGAGAGTGTAACTACTTACGTTCTAGGAGCAGTTGTTTTTGTTTTCTGGCTTCAGTCTCGTGTCTGAACTCTTCAGCAGCATCGCTCACAGCGGTATTAATGCACACGCAGATATTGACAGCCAAAATATGAACCAAAAGAAATCGTGTCAAAAAACGGTCCGACACGATCACAGTCTGAAGAGTAAAGGAACATATCATTTGGCTATAAGTAGCAACAAATTTGTCAGTTTGTGAGAGGAGTTCTAAAAGTCATTGATTTGATTTAAAATGTCAGCTTAACAGAATAGCATTGCTTTCCATATCTGGCTGTGTCTCATGTACTGCTTCAGATTACATTTATTATTAGATGATGAACTCTCCCTACTTGTCTTGTCGGCAGGGAGAGATTACTTGTCGGAGTGTGTCAAATTTCTAGCTAATAATAGTGCCTTC
The DNA here is from genome assembly GCA_034401795.1 of Chaetoderma sp. LZ-2023a. NCBI lineage: Eukaryota > Metazoa > Mollusca > Caudofoveata > Chaetodermatida > Chaetodermatidae > Chaetoderma > Chaetoderma sp. LZ-2023a. The sequence continues at coordinate 37,635,650 of CM067366.1, forward strand.
GTTCTTGCAATCGAGTCTAACACAATCACGGTGGCATTGATTGTTTTAACTGCCCCCCCCCTCCCCCATTGGCTGTCCGAATGTCACATTTTAGTCTCTATTACGTTTTTAAAATGCTTCGTCCCATCGTAGGCCTAGTAGCCGGTGTATTAACCGCCCCCGCCGCTGTAGGCCAGTAAAAATATGACATATCACTATGGTGACCCATCACTAATTCGTTAGCAAGGGTTTTTTCTGATTATGTTTCAGCATGGTCCAGTAAATGTATAAAGCAAAATACACCCGAATCACCAATGGGGAAGACACCCGATTTGCATAAATTCAAAATGGCCGCCAAGTACCAATGTATAGATTCTTTAACTCTCAATTATTTGAAAACTATTGATATTTAACTATATAAATTTATTATTGGGATATAGGAACATGTACCAAATAAAACTGGTGAATATTACAGAAACAGTCTATGACGTCATTATTAGCTCAACTGGCCAGAATAGGCAATTGAGTTTACGCTATGGTGACCATCCACTATGGCGGCCATCCGGTGTCCTGCGTCCGCCAACATTTTCTTTAAACGACTTCTTCTAAAGAACTTGGGGCTGATTTCAGTTGTATTTGGCAGGAAGCATCTTTAGTTTGTTAAAAAAAAGCTGATACGCCAATTTGGCCGGTGGCCACCTTGGATTTTAGCCGATTTCTATATACTTCATTAAAAATCTCCGAAACCGCTTAGGGAATCTTTCAGAACTCATGAAACACTATCTAGGGCAAGAGCTAAGCCCAGTTTGTTCCAGAGAACTTGATTTACCAAATGATTCGGCGAAAACGACTGCTTCTCCAGAACCGGTGAATGGATCAGGCCGAGATTTGAGAGAGATGATTAGGGACTAAGGGTCATTAAAGTTTGTTCAAGGGAAGTTGATCCGCAAAAAAAACCTGGCGGTCGTGGGCCAATCAAAATGTAGCGTGTTTGGCAGCCATATTGGATCCTTTCATTTGATGGATTTTGAGGCCAGAATTGGTTTTATATATGTGTTTGGGTATTCTGATCTCAAATTTGCCATTTTCGAAATCGTCGGATAAACGGTTTGGCGGCCATCTTGTTAACCAGCTGGGCCAATTGTAATAAAACTTGGCTAAACCTTTTTCACAGAAATTAGAATGGTAAATTTTTCCAGTCGTCATCTCGATGTGTTCGGTTGTGAGCGATACAGGCCCCTTGAACCTCTTGTTTCAATGTTTTGTCGTATGTTGTATGAACGAAGAGAAATTACCAGAAGTGCTTTCTCATGAGCTGTGTAGTATGAGGCCTCTCTATTCGAATCGAAAGATGTGATGAGAGAGCCAGATAAACCAGCACTAGTGGACGGCATTTGGAAAATGCTTCCGACCGATGTCCAACATTCACCATCCGATTTGCCAAGAGAGGTTCACTATGTTGTGGATGGCAGCTGGCTTGTTCACCGTGTATCATTGAAAAAGCGCTAAACATCTGGGGAAATATTATATGCCAGTTATATGTCAATTTGTTAAAGCGCAAATAAATACCCTGCCGCCATATAGTGTGTTTCGATGGATATGGCCAAAACACCACCAAGGACTGTTCATAAGCGCAGGGCAGGTGGATGTCGATGTACCGATGTTATGGTGATTACAAACTGTATTCTTGATGTCAGAAAGGGGGACTTTCTATGAAATGAAATCAACAGGCAACATTTCCTCAATGTTCTCGGTACCCTCCCAATTCAAAACAATGTTGAAGTATTTCATGACGAACCTGACGCGGATATGCTGATACTGAAGAAAGTCATTGAAACCGCGGCTAATAAACCAACAGTACTGATAGGTAGTGATTCTGACTTAACGATTCTGTTGCTTAGCAATCATATAGCTGATACACCCGAATGTGATCTGTATTACCAACCTGTAACAAACAAGGTAGGAAAAAAAATCGTCTAGCCTATGGTATATAAGGAAGTGTCGAAATGCACACGGAAGTTAACTCTGCAACAATCTGTTGTTTGCGCATTCTGTGCTTGGTTGCGACAGCAGGTCCAGCATACGTGGACTCAGTATTAAAGCGATTATATTGAAACTGATGACTGATTCCAATATCAGAAAGGTTACAGAAGTACTGAACGATGCCTAAGCTACAGTGCCTGATATAATCAAAGCTGGTGAACATGTCCTTCTGAAACTATACATGGAGCGGAAAATGCTGTCAAAAATCTAGATGAACTGCGACTGAAGAGGTGTATGCAGAAACTCAATAGTGGTAACTTTATCCACCCCAAAAGTCTACCACCAACAACAGTAGCTGCATCCTATCATTCTCTTTGTGTGTATCATCAAATCAAGGCGTGGAATGAAAATACTCTGGCTCCAAATTATTGGGGATGGACTGTACGCGAGAAAGAACTTGTACCGATGATGACATCAAAGTCGATCGCTCCAAACTACCTGTTGAAATTGATTCACTGCGTGTGCATGGGAGACTGCTCTAATTTGAAGTGCTCCTGTATAAAGGCCGGACTGAATTGTAATCTGACACGAACAGGATGTGGTGGCGATTGTTTGAATAACAACCGGCTTGATGACGATGCGAGTTTTAATTAACTTATGTCTAAATATTTCGTGACAGATTTTTGTTACCCTGTATTGTTGCATTGTGGCACATTATATGTAGTTTCGTCATAGTATCTGATGGGGTGGGTGGGGGCACCATGTTTTGGCTTTTGGCGGTGCAGAAACATTTTTTGGGGGTGTACTTTCTTGGCGGTGCGGGGAAAATTTCTGGTGATACACTCTTTGGCGGTGCAAAATATTTTTTGTGGTTGTGGTGGGGGTGGGGTGCAAGCGGTTTTTGGCTGTGCAGGCAGTTTTTGGTGGTGCAAACCGTTTTGGCAGTGCAGCGATTTTTTTGGTGGCGCGTATATATTTTGGGGGTGTGTAAAAAAAATATTTGGGCTGTGCAAACTTATTTTTTGGTGGTGCAGACATTTGTTTTTTGTAAGGTGGTCGGGTGGTGCACCATGTATTGGCGGTGCAGGAATATTTTTTTGGGGGGTGACAACTTTCTTGGCAGTGCGGGGAAAATTTCTGGCAGTACAAAATATTGTTTGGGAGGGTGCAGGCGGTTTTTGGCGGTGCAAACCATTTTGGCGGTGGAGCCATTTTTTTGTGTGCGACCGTATTTTTTTTTTAAAAGGGTGCAAAAAAAATTGGGTTGTGCAAAATTATTTTTTAGCGGTGCAGACAATATTTTTGTGGGGTGGTGGTTGGGGGTGGTGGTGTTGCAGGCATATTTTGAGGTCCCGCATCCAAAAAATTACGTTTTTTTACGTGGTGAATTTTTTCCAATTTTTGTATAGGAAAATCATGCGGACGTTTTCCCGCCTGTTTTCAACAATGGCACTCTTTGGTGTATAATAATAAGTATAGGGTCATCACACATCGTTTTAAGGGGTGATCCAGACTTTGTGGTGTTTCATTCTACGGTAGAACTCATTAGAGGCGCATTTTATGTTTACTGAAGACAGGGTTTGTTTGGCCCTTGTCTATGCGGGGGTGGGGCCGAGAAAGGAGGGAGGGGGGAGTGGGGGTGGGGGGTTCACGGAGACAAGTTGGTGTGTTTGCACTTAAAACTTGGATGCACTGGATACTGGCGTTGTTAGTACCCTCATGGTATCTGATGAAACTGATTTTCTGATTCTGTAGATACATGTTCTCATTTGTTTATAATACATTTATGTAGTGAAATATGGGTAGTTTCCATAATATTGAGTGTTAAGGAATGTGGCTAATGAGTTTCACAGCCATTTTGAATTTATGCAAATTAGATGGGTTCCCAATTGTAGATTGGGTGTATTTTGTTTTACTCATTCACTGCGCCATACTGAAACATAATCTGGGGAAAAAACCCATTGGTAACAGATTAGTGATGGGCCAATCTGCATTTTACAGGCCTACTGCTGCTTGAGAGGTAAAACCATAGATATCGTATAATATTGGCTAGATCACTTATGGCCCTCTCAAAAACAACATTTCAGAGTTCGGTATTTTCTCGCCGATCTCCTTTATATGAGAATATCATATTACTAACAGAATCGTATTTTTGTTGCAAATTCCATTTCCTACTCGAATACATTGTCAGATTAATACTATATCTATCCTCCATGAACGTTAGAAACATTTATGTTCGGTCTCTTCTGTTTACTGAACAAGAGGCCCAAGGGGCCTGTATCGCTCAACCTGGACAATAGGCATTTCAACTAGAATGCACTTTATCAACAAGATGGCCAGCAAACCATTTATCTGACAGTTTCGAAAATTGCAAATTTGAGATCAGAATACCCAAATACACATAAAAACTATTTCGGCCTCAAAATCCATCAAATAAAAAAATCCAATATGGCCACCAAACATGCTATATTTTGATTGGCCCACGGCGGCCATGTTTTTTGACGGATCAACTTCTCTTGAACAAACTTTAATGGCCCTTATCATATTTGCCAAATTTCGGCCCGATCCCTTCAGCGCTTCCGGAGAATAAGTAATTTTCACTACAACTAGGTCAACCAAGATGGCCGCCGAACCATTTGACCAATCAAGTTCCCTTGCCATAAATCATATTTCATGAGGTTTGCATCAATCCCACCAGCCGTTTCGGAGCAGATTTTTAGTGCTTTCCTAAAATCGGCCTAAATCCAAGATGGCCACCGGACAAATTGGCCGATCGGGTTCATTTGAACAAACTTAGATCTCTATGCCCTATGAATGCTTCCTCCAAAATATAATTGAAATTGGCCAAGTGGTTCTTGAGAAGAAGTCATTTAAAGAATTCCCCATTGCTTTACTATGGGCCCATTGCTTTACTATGGGAGCCTTTGACGGGAAAACAAACCAAGATGGCAGCCAAAGCGTTTATATGACAGTCTCAAAAGTGGCATATTTGAACTCGCCACGCTGATAAGCATATATAAAGCAATTTTCGCCATCAAAATACATCAATTACGAAAAAGCCAATATGACCTAGAAACGCTGAATTTGTATTGGTTGATGGCGGCCATGTTTTTTAACGAACAAACTTCCCTTGAACAAACTTGAAAGGCGCTTGGTTTCTAAGCATATTTACAAAATTTCAGGTTTATTCCTTCAGCAGTTCGGGAGAAGAAGTCGTTTTAGCGAAAAATAGGTCATCCAAGATGGCCGCCAAGAAAATAGGCCAATCAGGTTGCCTTGAACAAACTTGGGTCTACCGCTGCTACAGAAGATGTGTTATGAGGTTTGAATCAATTCCTCCAGCGGTTTCGGAGAAGATTTTTTAAAGTGCTTCTAAAAATCAGCCATTTTGGCCAACGGCCATCTTGGATTTTGACTGATCCACTTCGTTTGAACAAACGTAGATCTCTATGCCCTATGAATGCTTCCTCCAAAATATAATTGAAATTGGCCAAGTGGTTCGTGAGACGAAGTCGTTTAAAGAATTCCCCATTGCTTTACTATGGGCCCATTGCTTTACTATGGGAGGCTATGGCGGGATAACAAACCAATATGGCAGCCAAACCGTTTATCCGATAGTCTCGAAAGTTACATATTTGAACTCGCCACACTGATAAGCATATATAAAGCAATTTTCGCCATCAAAATACATCAAATACAAAAAAGCCATTATGACCAATAAACGCTAAATTTTGATTGGTTGATGGCGGCCATGTTTTTTAAAGTCCATACTTCCCTTGAACAAACTTGAATGGATCTTGGTCCCTAAGCATATTTACCAGATTTCAGACCTATCCCTTCAGCGGTTCGGGAAAAGTCATTTTCGCGAAAACTAGGTCATCCAAGATGGCCGCCAGGTAAATATGACAATCAGGTTGCCTTGAACAAACTTGGGTCTACCGTTGCAATAGATGATGTGTTATGAGTTTTGAATCAATTCCTCCACTGGTTTCGGAGAAAAAGATTTTTTAAAGTGTTTCTAAAAATCGGCTATTTTGGCCGGCGGCCATCTTGAATTTTGGCCGATCGGCTTCATTTGAACAAACTTGAATCTTTATGGCCTAGGGATGCTTCCTGCCAAAGATAATTGAAATCGGCCCAGTGGTTCTTGAGAAGAAGTCGTTTTAAATAAAAAGTTGATGGACTGACGGACGATGGACACACGACGGACGGTCGCCACGACTTAAGCTCACTTGGCCTTTCAGGCCAGGTGAGCTGAAAACGGCGTTTTCTAGACCGCGGTGGTTGAACCGGGCAAGTAGCCAGAAAAATGAGAAGACTACTGATGAGAAACGTCACAATTGACTGATACTTGTTGACAAGTTGCCAAAATGAGATGAAACATGAAATGAAACATCAGTTGAACAGCTTTTACTGACAGTTTGTATGGAAGTGTCAAAATCTGAAAATATCCAGTTAGGCGCACTGGCGATTTACTGAAATCTAGTCATCGGCGGTTCCCCCCCCCCCCCACCTCCACCGCGGAGTGAGGGAATGCACATCAGTGATCCAGCCAATATTATACCATATCAATGGATACAACCTACCGTATGATGTCTCCATATAAATACCATCTGACTACCGACGAAGACAGCGTGGATAATGAAAACGACTACTTCAAACGGATGCAGACATGAGTGTTCCTTGAAACGCACATAATCTGATATTGAGAAAAGATCGGACAGGATTGTGCCCAAACCAAATCCTGAAAGCGGCAAAAATATATTATAATAGAGCGCCCTATTTCTAGCTAAGCCACGCCCATTTCTAGCTAAGCCCCTGACATATCTAGCTAAGCCGCGCCCATTTCTAGCTAAGTCCCTCCTATTTCTAGCTAAGCCCCGCCCATTTCTAGCTAACCTCTGGACACGCTTTGAGCGTATTGGGGTCGATGTTTATACTTTGAATCTTGAATTCCCAGAATCTCAAGGTAACTATACAGGTAAGGTTTTGACTAGTTTGAAACCACTTTAGCTGGGTGATGTTGCTACCAATGGCAGCAACAAGGCCCAGTCAAATTAGTTTCAAAATATTCAACAAAATGTTTATTGAATAGTAAATTCTTGAAAGAAATACAATTCGTACAACTGACGGACTTTTCAATGACGGAGCTAGATAATTCATTCCTTATGCATTTTGATTATGACATCAGTCTATATATGGGATTAATTCTGACGTCATATAGTTGAGTGACATATCAATCCATCAATTAGACAGGCGTCACAATTCCTTTCAGCACAATGTACACCAAATATGACAATGAATGTATCTGTGAGTTTAAAATATGTTTTAATTAGTTTCACTCGAGTCCGTCAGTAACCTATATTGTGTCATTTCGAATGCCCTGACCATATATGGGCATTCCATATAAAATACATTGTCAGGAAAGGGCAACACGTTTCCCATTAACCAGAGTCGATGTGATATTCAAATCCGGTTTAGTTCAGCTGACTGACAAGCGATAACCCCAATAATGGCATGTTTTATTATCGCTTGAGAGTTTGACACAAACAATTAGGTCTCCAGCCTACTGTTTAACGTTAACCCGGAACCTGTACAAGGAACAGTGTTCCGGTTAACGTCAAACTGTAGTAAGCGCAATGCATTGTGGGATGTTGGCTGAAGACCGAATGGTTAACAGCTTATATACCATGTGAACACAAGGGTGATTAGATCTAAAGAACGGGGGGGGGGGGGGGGGTAAGGGGTATTTCAAAGGCACCCGAGCCAAACGTTAAAGGGTGCGATGTTTTATCATGTTTAGGGTTATTGTCTATGTCTGTGCAGTCAGACAAATTTAAGCTATTTTATAGAAAATGTGAACAAAATATTCCAATAAACACTTAATAAATTCTATTTTTCTCTGTGAAAAGTCAGTTTATCTGCTGCGAAACACCAGAATGGTGGCTCGTGAAATTTTTGTAATGGACCCTTCCAGTTTTAGCTAAGCCCCGCCCATCTCTATCTAATCGCCACCCACCCCTCCCTCGTGTTGGGATCGATCGATCTCCGAACTCTCCGACTATCAATTTTCAGAAAACTATAACGGTAAGCTATTGAATATTTTGGAACTAATTTGACTGGACGCTTTTGCTGCCTATAGCATGTTTATTAAATAGTAGAGATATACTATTCGTACGTGTCGGATCATTAAGAGTTAAAGACGGACCAATAGAGTCATTTGTGACTTAATGATCATGATGGCATCCTACACACCACTTAGATAATTATGACGTCATATGATGTCAGATTGACAGATGGAATCTCTGGAAAGGTAAATTCTTTGGAACAAATGGGGGAAGATAGTATATTAGTGATATGTTTATTGTTTTGTCATAACTGTTGACTTTTACCTTGGTGACTGAGCGTCTAGGTGCGCTTAAACTATTGCCCGCTTACCGACTAAGGTTATAGATCTCCCTGATAACGCATGTTACTGGGCCAATACTGGGCCGATACAGCGCGGTAGTATCCCATTACTGGCCGAGTAACCTGTATTATCAGGTCTCTTGTTTGAAAGTTCATCTCAAAGGTTAACGTTTCACGCATGACCAGCAGAAATTATTCAGGTGTCGAAATATATCTAACGATGACTATTTCGAACTATTTATAGGCCCTACAACAATTTGGCCAAGCTTTTCCTATCATGACATAATATCTGATTTGCGATAATGAAGTTTATACATGATCCGTGTCCATAGAGTATATTAAAGGGCAATTCCGGGACGGGTAAAAGTGTACTTTATTTGAAAGACTATTATATCACTAACATATTGGATCCTAAATAAAAACAATAGACAAATAATACGAGTAATTATACCATCGTAAACATGGGATTATTTTATCTCCCGGGCGGCGCCATTTTCTTGCAACGAGAGCGAGATTTCACGAGATCCTGACGTCATCCCCGCACCAACTATATCTTTGCCGAGCACGAAGGCTGTACCGTAAATATGTATATGCATGGAGGCATAACATGTGCTAACTTGTAATCGTTAGGACATTGTCCAGTTAAGCTAGTAAGTTTTTCAAGTAATTCCAGTATCCGAAGTCGGTGAGGAATCGTTGACCCCTTGACCGCTGAAGCACAGATTCCATTTTCTCTATCCTATCAGAATGTGTTCATTTTGATAACAATGCTGCTGTAACTCATTGCTGTGCACGACAGCAACACGTTTCAGCAACAAAAAAATTCTCAAAATGTACCCCGGCATTATCTCTGTAAGTAGGCTATTACGCATTTTACACCATGCGATAAGGGTTAAATGAAGTGGCACACTTGACACGTGCGTATTGTAAAATTATTCAACCGACTCAATATACCGTTATAGCGTGTGTCGCAGGCAGTGTAAATATATATTCCAAGAAAACATATGATATGATAATATTGCCGGAACCACTGAACCGATTGCAATAATTCTGATACCTACCCGTAGCTGCAAATTTGAAGATTTATCTAATGCTAGAGATGTTAAAATCGGCCTAGTGGGTCAAAAGATACACTCTGCTAGAAAAACAAAGCCAGCAAAATTTCAAACAAATATTTCAGGATCCGCTCTATCTATCATCCCATATCAGAATGCGTATCACAGCTACAATAACGGAATTTACTGTGCCGAAACTTTACAATGTTATCACACAACGGTGAAAATTTGATCAAAATATCTTAATTATTGAAATTACTACAGCCGGCCGGGCAATATGAGAATTCCCAGATTTTTTGTCAAAATGTTAATTCATTTGGTGATATCTCTGGCAATATTTAAGTGAGCAAAATTATAATTGGTCAGGCAAATAGCCATTTCTCTCAGCTTTAAGCACACTCCAATTTAACAACAATACGCAAAGATAGAGTCTGCGAGACAAAAAACATCTCATGCTGAATTTTACAAAAAAAAGTATAACATATTCTCAGATCGTATCGTAGATGAATATATTTTTAATAGTCCAGTCCTTTGAACCTCTTGACCGATATTAACATCCATTATATCATATTAATCCCGAGGTCGGCACCTATTTGGAGATCCTAGAATCATTGGAATCGAGTCAGCGGTTCGTTTGCTATTATCATTTATGTATACTTCCTTAAAATATATACCCGCATCTATTGGCCTCGCTCCTCCAGTCATAGCAATAGTGGTTGTGTACTGACGTCGCTAGACGCGATAAAATGGCAGCGCCCAGATGTGCGAAAAATTGTCAGTTTTACCGACTTTATCTCGTGATAGTTGGTTACGCTATTTCTATCTGGTTATTATTCTGGCGCAATTTCATTAAACATGTAATAATCTTTCAAATAAAGCACACTTTTTATCATCCCGGAATTGTCCTTTAATTTGAGCGAATGCATTTTGAAAAATCTATTTTGATAGCATGTGCCATCATAGTTAGACTTCTACCCCGATGTGCGGGGTGGGTGGGGAGAGGGTTATAGACTAGACCTATGTGCATAAATTTGCCTATATATGTCTGGCATAATCTGGTGATAGAATTTGTCACTCATAATCCATCCCTGACATTTTAGCTTTTTATCATGCCGACAACGAAATATATTCAGGTGTTAGCAGCAAAATGTTAACGCATTTCTACAGCCTATGATTTGCTTTTCAACCAATAAGAAAAAACTAGCGTGTCTGCCTCGGTATATACACCCAGTCATAGAGGTGCCAGCTATAGTTTGACACTGTGGTATAAAAGCAATGATACAGGTAAGCTGTTGAATATTTTGAAACTAATTTGACCGGAACTTGTTGCTGTCGTAAGCAACAACAACTTCCAGTCAAATTAGTTTCACAATATTCAACGAGATGAGTATTATTACATAACAAAGACTGTAATTCATTGGGCACTTACATGACATCACACACTATCGCTTGAGAAGGCAAAATGGTTGATAACTTTTCAACACTTACGCGATATTACAATAATTGTGATACAGAAACAGGAATGTGACAGGATACGAATGAAATGGACTCGATAAACCATAATCTATCAGTGCAATACAACATTTGGAATGAGGTTAGCATCCCTTTAAGTTTAACAGTCAAGCTCCCATTGAACACAATAACAAAAATACTGAAAAATATAAAGCCAGCACATTTATGATATTTTATTTATTGACAGATTACGTACCCATGCCACCCAAAAGAAAATATAAATTAGCTCCTTTCTGTGTGGACAGCCCTATCTGAGGCATGTATCCAGTGACTTCCGGTTTGTCAGACACGCTGTGCATTTCAATATCATTTGTCACCACCGCATTGTTATCGATTCTATGATGTGGAAATGTTTGGTGATGTTTCCTGGCATTTCTGATGACGTAAACCTCAAGAACCAAGAAGCTCACCGTCGCAGACAGATACAGTAACATGAAAAATATCTGTAAAAAGTAAAATGTAATCAAATATGCAAATCTTCATAAACCACATACCTTCCATTTCTCATAACTTAAACGATAACTAACCTCATATCATGATATCTATACGGATTGTAGATATGTGACCGTCTTGTGGGGAGGTCATGACCCCGCTGGACATCTTATATGTACGAGGAGTAAGCCCGAGCACAATTCTTGTTTGAATACCAGGTGAGCTAAGAGACTATGTCACTGTGTATATTTAGATGCACTTATCATCGGCTAGAGCATCTTATTATTTGGATATATATTATCAGCACTGGATGACTGGCAGCAGATACGTCAGCTAGTGCAGATACAGTTTCGCCGAAACTGAATCGAGCATAAAAGATAATGGTTGGCACCAGGTTGGAATCAATCAAGGGATTAGATATAACAAACGGACGTAGTTAGAGACGTAGCGGTCTGTGTTCTCATGGAGCGTGGGACCAGATAAGCCGAGAATAACCCGGCTATGAGGAATGGTAACTCGTGTGCTGATTAACTCTAGCATTCTACAAGTTGTCGACTAATAGGCAATGAACATGACATGGACATTGTAGCGTCCTGTAGGTGGTAGGACACAATCGAAAGTTATTATCAAAAACATATAAATCGAGAGGCGTGCTAATCCACCAGCAAGCCTTGGTATCAAACCAGCATTCGTCATTTTGGGCAGGTCATTCGTCAGGAATGACATGGGAAGCCAGCTGGAATTCTAAAATAAAGTTATGGGAACGACAGATCCCATCACTCAAGAACCAGCCAAACCGCAGGTGCTAGGTAGAAAGCACTCTCCCGGGGAGGGAGGGTCGGGGTCTTGATTGGTCAAAATGATGTCATAATCCAATGAGAATCAAAGCAACCTCCGGCGGTGCGAAACCAAGATGGAGGGAGAATAGAAACTGAGATAGTACATAAGGGGGACTTTAACTTTAATCGAGAGTTCGGTCCGCCTCGCACCTTGTGAAACTCTTGCTGAATGGCTTTAAGTAGGCAAGAGCTGGTCAAAGTGGGAAGCTTAGGAAACATTGAGTTGTAATATTTAATGCTTGTGAATAGATCGCTAGGTAACAGTAAAAGTTACCAACTTTGTAGGTTTATTGTATAGTTAAAGTTAACAAGTAAAACGATCACCTTGTGATATATACAAGGCAAAAGTTTGTCACATATTTGTTGTTATTCTGGAGAACACGGAAGACCACCGTGTCGAACCAATCGTTCTGAAGCGCGCAGTTAGATCAGGCCCAGGCACTAATATAAATATCGTCAGGTCTCTGTACCTACGAGGCGAGCTAGTGTCACGCTCCATCTTCATCGGTGGAACCGGTTGTCGCAGCAACCATCCGTACAAGGTTTCATCGAAGTGGGTAGAGCACACGTCATCAACAAGGGTAGACAACCCGAAATCTTCAAGATGATCTAATAGGCCAGTCATAAACTACGCATGGAATTTTAAGCTTTTTATCGTCTCGTCAAAGACAGGTATTCAGGCTTTAGTAGCTAAATGTTGGTACGTTTCTACATCTTATGATGGCTGTCATGATTCACGTTTCAACCAATCAGAAAAAACAGCGTGTCTGCCTCGGTATACACGCTCAGTCATAGAGGTACGGTCTATAGCTTGACAATGTGGTATAAAAGCAACCATACAGGTAAGCTGTTGAATATTTTTAAACTAATTTGACTGGAAGTTGCTGCTGCCTTAGCCACCCCACCCCACCCCACCACCACCCGCACACGCCACACCCACACTGGGATAGAAGTATTACATAATAAATAATGTAACGTATTGGCACTTACATGACATCGCACTCTATCCCTAGAGGAGACAAAATGGTGGAGACCACGGTTCAATATTAACACGCTATTACAAAGCTGATAATTGTGATACGGATAAGGGAATGTGACAGTATATGAATGATATGGAATCGATAAACCATAATCTATCTGTGCGATACAATTTTTGTGATAAGAGTAGCATCCCTTTAAACTGCTTGTGTCCCATTAAATACAGATACTTTTGCACAAGAGATAAGATGCATGCTGATTTCTGTTCAATTTACCCAGCAGGCCATGCTACCAAGCATGCAACGCTACACAGCATGCAATTCCCTGGCTCGATAATCATTGTAACCATTGGACGCCATATTCGTTTAGTCTATTGTCTGTATAGGCCAGGATTTCTCAAACAAAACACATACACCCTCCCCCACCGCCGCACGTGCAAATAAGCATTTGTCCTCCAGCTCTGGAAGCGTTAGCATGCACGTAGGACAGCGTTTGGCATGCATGTAGGACATAATCACTGAAGTACAGCCTGCATTTCAATACTGTTCTGGAGAAAATTGGAGAAGGCTTTTATATACTTTGACAATATTTTGCATGAAAGTTGGTGCTATCAGTGACAGCAACAAAATTCAGTCAAATTATTGCCAAAATAATTATTAGGTAATGCGATTACTATCTGCTACAGATTTGATACTAATTTGAATTTAAATTGTTGCTACAACAGCTCCCCGAATCTATATATTCTAAAATAATCATCATAATTTTTAGTCGACTCTCGCCACGGATTTGAATAGCAATTTCACTGTAAGTTGTTGAACTCTAAGGCACCAACAACATTGACGGCATGCTTGGTAAATTGAACAGAAATCAGCAGGCATCTTATATCTCGTGCAAGTGTTTATATTTAATGGAACACAAGAACTTTAATAAATGGTATTTAACATAGAAGTAGATAGGGGCCTAAGGAGTATGATAATGAACCCGGTTTATGTCTACTTGGTGCTATGAAAAAGGTTGCAGAAGCACACTATTTTGTTGAGATAAAAATGAGGAGTAACTAAGAAAGTTTAGTCACTAGTTCCACAACAAACACGGGTCTAATGTATGATTACTGTATTCTGTGGCTGTAGTAGTAGAAACATCCTACAGCTGCAATCAGTCCTTGTTCACCTTTGTCCACTGTGTCTTGTCCTCAGCCGAAATCCTTAGCTTCCTCAGATCCATTCTAGACTTGCGTGTACCTAATCCTGCTTTTTTTAGGTCACCTCGTAGCATGCTTAGCAGATTTATGCAATGACGTCCTCTCCTGACACTGTATTTGCTGGCTCCGAGTAGGGCGAATTCCAAGGCTCTCTGTATTGGTGTGTCTTCTGTCATCCTTAGCACATGGCCAAACATGGGCCATCTTTATTTGGCGACATTTACAGACAACGGCGACGTATTACACATTTTGTAAAGTGCATCTTTGGAAATTATGCTGTCTGGCCATCGGTGTCCAGTGATGGTGCGTAGGTGTTTGCGTGGCAGGCATCGAGTTTGTCTAGAGCTGCATTTGGAGCTGCCCAGCTGTTACAGTTATACAGCATCAAGGATATGCAGGTTGCATTGTATAAACGTAGTCTTTTTGCCAAGGGCATCTTTGATCTACGAATCCATAGCTTCTAGAAGGACTGGAAAGCTATGTTCCCCATGATGCAGCGTGCAGCAATGTCAGCAGTTCTGCAAAGCAGTGAGCCCAGGATTTTACTTTTTCTCCATGGTTCGCTGCCACAAAGTGGATCTTTTCTTTAGTTTCATGCTTTGTAGATAGCTATATGTGGGAGAACTATGTTTTGGATTCATTCATAAAGAGATTCTCAATTTTTAGTTTGCTTGCAGCTATTGGGAGAAGTTCGTCAAGGGGTTTCTTTTCCTCGTCTATAAAGTCCAGATCGTCGGCATATTCCATCTCTAGCGCCATGCCCAGTATTGGCACCGGGGTGGGGGTACGGGAACCACTTTGACATGATCCGGTGAAGTCATCGATCTTGTCTCGGATGCGGCATAGAGTAACATTGGATAGGATTTTCCGTATGCTGCTAAGGAGCACAATGGGCCGCAGATTGGCTTGGGGCCAGGTGGCTTCTTGGGCTTGGGTAGTGCGGTAACGGTGCCTTGGCCTACAGCATCGTTGGGAAGGTGGTGCATAAAAGCTGAATTGATTAGGTGCGTGATCGGTTTTGAGATAATGTCACATGCATATTTGAATAGTTCATTGCTCATGCCATCAGGTCCAGATGCACGTCAATTTTTCAGGATATTAAGTGCCTTCTCAACGTTTATTGTATTAATTAGTGTTAGTAATGGCCTGGTGTCTCCTGAGAATTGGTGCAAGGGTTCATCATCGTGGCCAGTGAGCTGTTCCTTGAACCATTCTCGAATTGCCTCGGCTTTGCCGTGGTCAGTCCCGATAAAGTGCCCTTCAGAGTTGTGTACAGTGAGAGGCGGTGTGTAGTCAGTAACTCTCAGGGCTCGGGCTGCCCGAAACATTTTGTGGCAGTCATCCATGGCAGTGATTTCATCTGCTAGGGAGGCTGCTTGATGGATAGCAAGATCTTTTAAGCATTCGCTAATGCGGCCCAGAATGTTATTGCGTTCCTGGCGTAGTTTGGTGCGATCTTTACGTTTTGCCACTTTGATAGACGCGCAGTCGTAACGCTGTCTGTTCTACTGACAGTTTCACTACGAGAGGGTCGTCAGTATACCTAGTTCTGTCGTTTTTAGAACACCTATGGTGCCAGTAGCGGATTATTCCATATCAGTATTTTGGTTAGGGCTTCGTTTGGAGCAGAGTTGACGTCGATGTTAGCCATTTACTCCCCGATGGCCTTTTTGTATGACATTTGAGTGTCAGTGTCGCTGATGAGATTGGGTAAGTTGTAGGTGACTCTACCCTCTTGTCTGGTATGGTGTTTATATATTAGTTAGAGCCTTCGGGTCTAACATTCGCTATACTGGGTAGGAATCTAAAAAATAAAGCCTTGCCACTTATGACAAACATATACGCGGACAAAAAACACAAAAGAAGGAATATTTCTTGCAAAAAGATATGGGCAGTATTAGCTATAGGCTAGGAAAAGCAGCTTATATTTTTGGTCAGTCCAACAATTTTTCCATCCATCCTTTTTCTCCAGGCCAAACTCCTTAACAGAGAGAGGAACAGACAAAATTAAGAGCAGCCAGTGATGAGAAAATTGCACTACTGCATCAACAGAGCGTAACAGATCAAATTTGGGTCATTAGGTAGCTACAACTTATAAAGATAAAGAAATCAACAGAACTGGCAACCCAGTCAGTAGAAAATCAGCGCAAGAAGCAGTACAGACCCTGACACCCATTCAAACATATTAAAGAAAAACTGTAAAGAATATTTTAAACCTAAATCTTGATACCTTCCTAAACAGACGTGAAGAGCTTATTACCCGGAAATATATTGGTGAAATATACACTGCAATGCTAGTGAAATGCACAAAGCAAGAATATTTTTGATGCAATACAGGACCCCGATCTGTACCGACAGATAACCTTTTCAACAAAGTTAAGTGGACAGGATAGAACCAATACCATGAACCTAGTTTTCTCCAATGAAAATGATATAGTAGAAAACATTCTGACACGACCCAGTGGGAAACAGCCACAATCGTGATCTGTTTCATTTAGCTATCATATCTATTAAACGATATCTTTACTGGAAACAGTGACAAACTATTAAATCAAATATTTTTGCTCGATAAAAAGGCCAAAATCGGCCTCAACCGTTGTAATGATGACGATCTTGTTGACCATATGTGAAAATGTTAGGGCATTAGCCTGATAAGTCAGGTTCTACCAGTACACGCGGCTAATAATATGGGGTACATAGAAGAAATATGTTCACATTGCTATAATAAATATTTGGTGGTAGAATTATTACAATATTTCGCACAGCACGAGAAAATAGTGAGTTCTACATGGCCTTATGTTCTAAAACTGGCTACAAGGCATGTAGAGATATTCTGGTACCGAAAATAGTACATTATTGGAATTTGACAATGGTGTGCCACTACTCAATTGCATATGACGAAATTACTGTATAGTAAACATTTTTTAAACCTTTGATACTTTATTAGCGTATTCATATACGTATCTAACCATATGGGTGAACTTCTGGGGTCGAACCTATTGCAAACAGTGTGGTACAGAAAGTCGTTGATCTGACAGAATTTGCGCCAATTTTGGGTATGGAATTGTGTACGATGAAATTACGTTCCTGTAGAATTTTCTTAAATTCGGGATACAACTAGCATATTTTTTATAAGTATTTGTGGGTGAAATTCTGGGGGTGAACGTATTGCAATGAAAACCATGAATTATCCTAAGTTTGAGCTTATTTACGTTATGAAATTTTTAAATCTCACTACGTCGTAAGCTTATGCCTATACCTATCTAAACATATGCGTGATATTCTGGGCCGAACCCATTATGAGCGATATGTCAGGACATATCTACACCTATCTGAATGTGGTGAATGTGAACCAACCATATTACAATGGGGCCATATGGCGAATATGTAACTACATATTACCAAATTACTTGATGGTAGAATCGTGCAAAAGCAGTAGTACATATTCAGTTATATACAGCTATATGTAAAAAAATAATGATTACAAACCGAGAACTGAGATTCTAATACTGAATATAGTAAATTGTTGGCATTTGACAACTGTCCGTGGCTACTAAATTTAATATTACGAAATTACTACGTGGTAGAAATCTCAAGATTCATTAGCGTATTCACATCCCTATCTATCCATATGGGTGAAATTATGTAGCCACACATATTGCAGACGGTAGGGTATTGAAAACCACAGATCTGCCAACATTGGAACAAATTTATGCATGAAATCGCATACTACGAAAATACCTCACGTTCAAATTCTTTTAAATTCCCAATGTAACTAGCATATTCAAACTCATATACGTCTATGTGAGCGAAGTTCTGGAACCGACCATATTACGGAAAGTAGGGCACCGAAAACTACGAATACACCATCATTTAAGCTAAATTTTGCGTATTAAAATTACTTCATCTAGAATTTGTTAGATTCGGAATATAACTAGCTTATAGACTATCTCAAGTCTATGTGGGGTAAATTATGGGGCTGAACATACTACAGACAATATGGCACTGAAAACTGTGGTGGTTTATTAATACAATGAACCTTTCCAGTTTAGCTATGCTCTGCCCATCTCTAGCTAAATTCCACCCATACCACTCTCGAGTTGGGATCGATGGATTTCTGAACTACTAGACGATAAATTTCAAGAAAACTATACAGGTAAGCCGTGGAATATTTTGACACTAAATTGACTGGGTCCTGTTGCTGCCTATGGCAGCAACAGCGGCCAGTCAAATTACTTTCAAAATATTCAACAGCATTTTTTATTAAATAACAAAAACATACAATTCGTACAACGTGTCAGATTATTAAGCATTTAAGATGGATTAAATTGAGTCAGTCATGACGTCATTATTTTGACGTTATCCTACGCGTCACTTAATTAATTACGACATCATATGACGTAATATGATGGATAGACAACCTGAAAAGGCCCATTAGCAAGTGGTATTAATTACCCTCGCTCCGTCAGAGGATGAGTGTATTGTATTCGGGTCTATGTGCATTCGGGATGGCAATGGTCTACAATCTATGATTGGCCTTGTTAAAATATGTGACCTATAAATACGGGTGCTCACTTTATACAAGTGGTATTAGCCCTGTAATGTTCAATTTGCTCATGCCAATTTCAATAGAGGGACCCATTTCTAGGTATGCCACTCCTATTTCTAGCTAAGCTCCACCCCCTTTTTGCGTGTTGGAATCGATGTCTATATATACGCTGAATAATGAATTCCCAGACTTCTAATTTCAAGGTAACTATACAGGTAAGCTGATGACTATTTTGAAACTAATTTGACTGGGTGCAACGAAAACCATGAATCGGTCTAAATTTGAGCCGAAATTATTTCATGGTAGATAGTTTTAAATCTCACTACTCCGTAAGCGTATGCCTTACCTATCTAAACATATGGGTGCCATCCTGTGGCCGAATCCATTATGAGCGATATGCCAGGACATACCCCCTATCTGAATGTGGTGAATGTGAACCAACCATATTATAATTGGGCCATACGGCGAATATATAACTACCTACGATGAGATTACTTGATGGTAGAATTGTGCAAAAGCACTAGCTCATATTGAGTTATATACATCCATATATAAAACAAATTATTACAAATCGAGAACAGACATTCTGATACCGAATATAGTAAATTGTTGGCATGTGACAACTGTCCGTGGCTACTAAATTGAATATTACGAAATTACTACGTGGTACAAAACTTAAGATTCATTAGCGTGTTCATATCGCTATCTAACCATATCGGTGAAATTATGTGGCCAAACCTATTGCAGACAGGTAATAGTAGGGCACTGAAAACCCGCAGATCTGCCAAAATTGAAACGAATTTACGTGATGAAATCGTATACTACGAAATTACTTCACGGTCCAATTTTTTTAAATTCCCAATATAACTATCGTATTCAAATCCCTCTACATCTATGTGAGCGAATTTCTGGAGCCGACCATATTACATACAGACAGTAGGGCACCGAAAAGCACGAAAAACCCAACATTTAAGCCAATTTTTGCCTAATAAAATTATTTCAGCTAGAATTTGTTAGATTCGGAATATACCTAGTATATTACGGCTCAAGTCTATGTAGGTGAAATTATGGAGCTATCCATACTACAGACAATAGGGTACTGAAAACTGTGACTAACCGGAGATTTAGCAAATTTTCGGTATGAAATTGTGCACTACGAAATTACTTCATGGTAAAAAAATTTTTAACCTCAATCCATTACTTCACTAGCGTATTGATATACCTATCTAACTATATGGTTGAAATTCTGTGACCGAATTTCCTGTAGACGTTCTTAACTTAGCACATGCATAGGCCTACACTTTCGGTTGATTTCTGTATTCAACAATCTGCTACAATATTATTGACAGCAGTTTTGACTGGAAATTTGGAACATTGGTAGTCTATTAATACTGCTACATAATTGCATTGGCCCTTCATGGATTTATTCCCACGGATGGATTGAAGACAAAAGGATACTACTGATAATCACACATCCATTATTCATTCGTATCCCGCGAGTTCTCTTTCGATACGAGATCGAGAAATGTATTTCTTATGTAGGGGCCTATTGAGTAGCCATTGGCGTAGCGACTTCACGATCCACAGTGTTGCTTCTACAGTCTGCTACGGAAATGGACTGGGTCCTTGTCTGTCTGATATCCGAAGTTGAGTCCGTGTAACAGTCTGGTCGTTGTGATAACGTAAGAAGATGACCGGTCATTACATTAGAGGTGTAGTTTCGAAGAAGCCAAGCCTTTATTTTTAGATAGATCCATTATTGTTAGCGAACTCTGTCTACTTTTTCGCCCTCTACAATATTATTACGCATGTTTTTATTTTGAAATTTACCACACACATAGTACGCCTCAAGACTGTGTGTAACAAGTCTGTAATTTTTACGCTATCTCGAATGCAACAAATGTGAATCATACTATAATACAATACGGGAAAGGTTAAACAGACATAGTACCATCATCGTCGTCCTCATAATTTATTAACCCTGTATTACCAAATTTGAGTCAAGAATAAAAATAAAAAATTTGGTTATTGAGTGCCTATTTGCAGGCCAATAGACAGCTGTTTTGAAGAGTTACTATTGGAATGACTGGCTCAATTATCGAGCCAGTCATTTCAGTGGTGAATTTTCAAAAATGATCTTCTCTTGACCTGCAAATTAACATCCTCAAGATCACTGTAGAGGCCGGTTTTGGCAGCCTCCTCATGAAATGGTTAAAATACATTAAAAGAAGATGACAGGCTTACATGGGCAATCGTTGTCGTTGTAATACTTAATAAAGGTATATGATAGCAACAAGTAGGTGGGTAGGGTGGGGTGGGCTACCAGTCAAAGTATTAAAAAGATATTCGTATAGTTGTCTTTATCTGATATATTGAAATTTCGGTGTTAAACATTCTAAAGGATTTTGTTAGAATTGTGCCCAAGTAAGTCACATCTTGGTGGCGGTTGCTTGAAATGACTTCCAAAGGCCTAACGCTAGTCAATCGGTCACTGAATCCGGATGGTATACCGCGCTCGTGTTGGTATCGATAGATCTCTGAGCTTCTTGACTATCAATTTCCAGAAAACTATACAGGTAAGGTGTTGACTATTTTGAAACCAATTTGTCTGGGTGCTGTTGCTGCTTGTGGCAGTAACATCGCCCAGTCAAATTAGTTTCAAAATATTCACCAGCATGTTTTGTAAATAGCAAAGACATACAATTTGTACAACGTGTCGGACTATTAAGCATTTAAGACGGACTAAATTGAGTCCGTCATGACGTCATGATTATGACGTCATGATATGCGTCACGTCGTTGATTATGACATCATATGACGCAATATGATGGATAGACAACATGAAAATGTCAATTAGCAAGTGGTATTAATTATCCTCCCTCCGTCAGAGGACGAGTACATTGTATTCAGGGCAACAATCTGTGATTGGCCTTGTTAAAATATGTGACCTATAAATATGGGTGGTCTCTTAATACAAGTGGTCAACATTGTGTGAGCCACGCATTACAAAGTGGTATTAGCCATGTAATGCTCAATTTGCTCATGACAATTTCAATAGAGAGATCCATTTCTAGGTATGCCACGCCTATTTCTAGCTAAGCTCCACCCCGTTTTGCGTGTTGTAATCGATGTATATATATATATATATATATATATATATATATATATATATATATATATATATATATATATATATATATATATATATACGTTGAATAATGAATTCCCAGACTTCCAATTTCAAGGTACCTATACAGGTAAGCTGATGACTATTTTGAAACTAATTTTACTGGGTGCTTTTAAAGGTTTGCTGCCTTTGGCCGCAACAACGCCAGGTCAAATTAGTTTCAAAATATTCAACAAGATGTTGATTAAACAGTAAAGACATACAATTCGTACACTTGCCAGACTATTCAATGTTCATGACTGAGCTCAATACGCCATTCATTTACACATTTTGGATTGTGACGTCAGCCTGGATATGAAGTAATTGATTATGACGTCATATCCTTCAGTTACAGATCGAACCCAGCCATTATCATAGAAAATGAGTGTTGAATAAATAGCAAAGACATACAATTCGAACAGCGTCTAGTCAAATTAGTTTCAAAATATTCAACATCATGTTGATTAAATAGTAAAGACGTGAAATTCGCATACTTGACTGGCTATTCAATGTTCCTGGTGGAGCTAGATACATCATTCATTACATATTTTGATTGTGAGGTCCAGCTACATCTGACCTAAATAATTATGACGTCATATACAGAAAAATCCATTATCATAGAAAATGTCCTATGTCTAATTGCCGTCTAAGAGACCATTATGGTTTTTCTTTTGCAATTTACTACTGGAATTATAGGATCGGTTATCCAACCAGGCATTCCAGTGGTAAACTTTCAAAACAAGTTCTCCGGCGAGTAGCTAATGCAAATTGACATTTCTCACGATCACCGCAAGAAGCCATTTGTGGTCAGTTTGATAGAGTGCTAAAGTGGACATATAAGAGACGCCCGGAGTGGGCGTGTGCTTGAGTACTTTCATCTGCAGAAGGAATGATAAACATGTTTTGTACGCAGTCCTCCAGCAAAAGAAGCTTATTTAGAGTAGTTATTTGGAGTTCCGTTGGCTGTTTATTAAAATAATTAAGCGGTCATCGCCGCGTAAACTCTATTACAGTCGGACCAGAACAAATAAGAGAACTCGCGATGAATTATGAGATATCCAGCAATCTAAAAATAGAGCCGTGTCTTCGCGCCGAGAATTATTAGATCTCGTATCGATGGAGATCTCGCGAGATACATCCCCACAACCCCCTGCGCGAAATGGCCGCACCTATAGGCAATTCTAGGCAGCAATAAATAGAAGCGTGCCCCGCAAAAACAACCGTGTGATACTTCCGATCGGAGTACTGCGATAACGAGCCCGAATTCACCTTGGCTTCATGCTGAGATTTCTCGATCTCGTATCGAAGGAGATCTCGCGAGACACAAATGTACTGCATATGAGCTTAGAGTAAGAAGCGTGGGCATGTGGTTAAATAATACTAACCATAATCCTTACAATACTAACGTTAATCCTTACGACTATGATTACTACGACACGTTTCATATGGCATATGTTGGTTCTAAGAACATATACGTGGTGGTGCCATTGGTGATGAAAGTATTTTTCGTATGCTAAATATGGATGGTGTATTGGCAGCACATGCTGATGGTAACACCACAGAGCCACCGCACCCCCTCGACCCCCCCCCCCCAAACCCTTGTATGGCAACGAGTGGCATCATTGCTGTACATCCGCAGATGTAACCAGTCTGCCAAATGATCGTTCAGTAGTATGCATTAAGCCTTTATTCCGTCAAGATCCCTCCAGGGATCTACCATTCTTTGTAGACAATGGCCAAGTTAGAACAGTATCATATCGATTCTACAATAGTTATACGAAGAATTCCTTAACATTTGGATTCCAAGTGCACGAATTTTGGACGTCCACGTTGATCTAATGAAAGCATTGATGTCATCAGAAGTCCTGATGCCATTGATCCAAAGCACCATTCTCAAATAACGCAGGTTACTGAGTTGGTATTGAACCACGTCCCGGGCTAATATGGCCCAGGTATTGGCCAAGTACCACGCTAGAGGTGTCAAAATCTTTACCTCAGAGTAATAGCGAAGCCTCCCTTCCAGTTTGGTTAGATCGTTTGCCACAGTGAACACGAATCCTATTGCCAATATCAACAACACATACACTGGCAGCGCGAACATCGCTAAATCCCAAAACCTGTGAGATGGAAATAAGCAATAAAGTAGAGTGCAAGCCCAAACTCCAACAAGATGCAGCTGTTACCCGCCCCGCCCCACCTATCCCTCTGGATCTCCTCTCCATCTCCCTTCCTCCATCCCTCCCTCCCGCCCTCCCCCCCCCTCCCCCCTCCCTCCCTCCCCCTCCCCCTCTCCCTCTCTCTCTCTCTCTCTCTCTCTCTCTCTCTCTCTCTCTCTCTATCTCTCTCTCCCTCTCTCTCTGTCTTTCATATTCATTGAGACTCTTTTGGTTTTACCTTAATTTCTCAGGTGCCATTTTAAGATCTGTACACCAATTAGACAATATATAGTGTCCCACGTCGAATTAGTGCTGAAATGAGAAAATAAAATATCTGTGTTTTGACGTTTTTCCCTCTTGCCTGGCTGGCTGGCTGGCTGACTGACAAGCTGCCTGGCCGACTGACTGACTGGCTGGCTGGCAGGCTGGCAGGCAGGCTGGCTGTACACTGAAAAACAACGCATTGGTACAGGAATTTAATTACAAATTTCTTTATCTAAATTTGTCCTATCGAGACCAAGTTTAGATTTACTAGAGTGGCCCCCCTGCGATTCGTTGAGATAAGGTATACTAAACAGTAGGTCGCTTCAAAAAGTGAATGCTAGGTCTGTCTACCTGCCTGCCTGCCTGCCTACCTGCCTGCCTGTCACACGCCCACTTGCAATTGTGTTTTCATGCAGGTGCCTGTGATTTACTTATACTTTGTGCGCGCAACTTCTAAATTCGTAGCCGCATTGTAACGAATTTCAACTAATTCCGACCAACCATGCTATTATTACCTCAAATCACAAATGCCACAAGTTCATAACGGAGTTTTATTTGACGCGTTTAGTATGTATCCGCTGTCTGCGTTGTTGTTGTTGTTGTTGTTGTTGTTGTTGTTGTTGTTGTTGTTGTTGTCATCTTCATTATCCCATCTGTCTAACTGGAAGATATGAAATAAATAATGCGAAATTACAGTATCGCCGTCTGCTAAACCGTGGCTTCCTTTACCCTAATCCAGATCCTGTCAGATAATTGGTTAAGCATCTGGTCATAATTAGGCTATTATTATCTGTAAAAATGTGTAGGCTAGGTATGCGTAGTGGCGTAACTACAAGGGGATGGAGGGGTGTACGGTGGTGCCGTAACCCCCACCCTCTCTCTCTCTCTCTCTCTCTCTCTCTCTCTCTCTCTCTCTCTCTCGCTAGCGCGCTCACGTCTCTAGTAGTGGTAGTGCTGGTGCTGGTAGCACACGAATCGTTATAGTTGATAGGTCCGTTATTCTCGATCATGTCTACTTTTGGATTTAATCAATAGGTGCTTATTCTTGGCCATGTCTAGTTTTTGGAGACCGTTCTTCATCCGTGTCCTGGTTGACTTTGTTGTTATTTATGTAAGCTACATTAGCGGTACGCGATATTACCTAAGACAATATCGCGCTATATAGTCCATAATAATCGCGATATTTTGATATATTGTATATCATAATATTGGGAGAATGAAGGAAATGTCAATTTCCCTTTCTCCGAGATCTAACAATACTCACCATTCTGTTACTTCTGATATACAGCTGGCCTTGACAGCTGGCTCTAGGACTATAGACTTAGAAAGCTTTACCGACTCCTTGGAACCGGGTACTCGGGTGCCAACTGCCGAGTACCCGTCTACCATAGAGCTCGTATTGTTTGCATAGCCACCAAACAAGAGAAATCCATGGCTTGCCTCCGTGGGGCTGGGAGGCTGGGTCCGTAACAGAATGCTGAGTATTGTTAGATCTCGGAGAAAGGGAAATTGACATTTCCTTCATTCTCCTTCGATGAATACTCACCATTCTGTTACTTCTGATATACACCAGATTTGATCAGTAACCTGGTGGGCAGGGTTGGGTTTTGGACAGTCCAAAACTAACTTTGAGCAGATATTGTCCAAAACATGTCTAAAACCTGTCTTAAATGGTTTAAACCAGTCCAAAACTGTCCAAAATTGTCCAGAACTGTCCAAAACTATGTTGGACATATCATCATACTCTTATGCATCATAATCCTATTAAAAAATAACAAGAAATCAGAGATTGCATCAAAAGCACTATATTAAACAAATCCATTTATTATATGAGTTATTATTACATTTTTATCAAATACATACAATTAAAACTTAAAAGGCGTAATTAGGTTTAATTAGTAGTCCAAATCAGACAGCCCTCTCAACATCCTGTAGCAAAACACTAGCTTTGACGCTTTCTCTACTCCAAGCCTATTACGGATTTTAGTGTGGATATAGCTAAAATTGCTAAAAATTCTCTCAATCGATGCTGATGATGCTGGTGCTTCAAGCAGCTGAATAGCCATATCAATAAAATCACCTGGCACACCTAGTGTTTTCAAGGCCTTCCACCATGTCACTGAAGGCACTTGAACTGCAGCATCACAGAAATATGATGCAGGAAATGGGCTGCTTTTAGCCTGGTATGCAATAAATGTTGCTATAAAGCTAGGGTTCTTAGCTATTATCCAATTGTTCACTTCTTCAAACTGTTTTGCTACCAGCATCTCGCCCTGAAACTTTGGATGTAATGTGTATGCGACAAGATGCTCTGGCAGGATTGCCTTGCTGAAACGTGCTAACAGAGTTTTCTTGTGTGGTTCTAGCAGAGTGTTGTTTAGTAATTCAAGCCAAACATGGCATGCATCGGCTAGTGTTGATGTGTCACTCTGACATGTGTCAATTGCTATTGAAATTGGCCGAAGTTGTTCGGCTAAGTCTCTTGCATTTCTAAACAGGTTAAAGTCCATTATCTTCTTGACAATAGAATTATCTATTTCTCCTTCATGGTCTTGTACAATTTTCATGAAATGTGGACGGTTGTGAATGAAGGAGTCAATACACACGAGGTGACTCTTCCATCTAGTGTCACAAGGAAGCTGTGGCTTAACACTACCAATACATTCTGAGAGCCAGGATAGTGGCTTGTGGTGATTCCTGAAATATTTTTGAATCTCAACTACATGCTTAATTAGCGTATCCGGTGTTATGTCTTGCCCTAGTAAGTTTAGCCAGTGTGCAGAACAGCCATAGACAATAAGATCATTGTCATCAGCCTTCAAACCATCACGCATTTTTTCCATGTTCTTTGCATTATCTGTGACAATGCTCTTAACTGTACAGTTGTATTTTGTCTTAGCATATTGTATTGTCTCTTGACACTTCACCTTACAGTTTTCAGCACTTTTAGTCATAGAACCAGTGTCAAAGCTGTTTAGGAAGAAGCTCTTTCCTTCTACTTGCAAGCAGGATGCTATGATAGGTTCATTGTGAATGTTACCCCACCCATCCTCCACTAATGTTGCTGTCTTGCCATCAAGAATCACCTTCATATCCTCTGTCACCTGATCATGCACAGCATCTAGAAGCTTTCCACCAATCCGTTTACGTGAAGGGGGGTTATATCCTGGGCGTAGCATACTAACAACTTTTATGAACTGCGGATGTTCAGCCATTGAAAATGGAAGGTTACAAGCATAAAACAATCTCGCGACTTCTATATCTATTGCTGACTTCATCGCTGAGGTGGTAGTGATACAATGTCGGCTCAGATCGGGTTGAATTGAGAATCGAACTGGACAGGTTGGTGAGGGTGGTGCTGATTGTGATGGCAATTCTTCTCTTAGTCGCTTTGTGCATGGTGCAGCTGATGGTTTGTCCAGCTGAAACAAAGAAAAGGGATATTACATGTGCTATATAAGCCAAATGTAGATATACACCCTACCTGGTCCAAGCCATTTGGGGACAAGATATGATAATCTTTTTAAAAATTTACATTGAAAGTAATTAATTTTATGTCATAATTCAATACATTTAAAATTTGGAATGGATAGAGTTAAAGATAGACCACCCTTCTGTCAAATAAATGCATGTTTTTATTTATTTTCAAAACTTTGGGACTTGCTGAATATTAGTTTGACTGTTTGCATCAGTCTATCTGAAGGGTGTTAGTGTGCTATGCCAAATTGTTTTCATAATATTACTGAATTCAGGCAAGAGTATTTCTGAAAACCCTGGGTTGCAGAAAGTATATGGTTAAGCAGATCATTGTGTGTTATTTCTAATCTTAAGCCAGCGCCCTCACAGGCCAATTATCACACCTATACCATTGAATTGTAAAGAGGCTCAGCATGTGATTGTGGTTATCAGAGATTATCAGACCTGGCTCTATTACTAGCATGGCAAAGAGGATAATTAGGTATCTGAACTAAAGGTGAGACATCCTGTTGATAACCCCTATGCGGCCAAGACAATTACAGTGAATAGTAACCTTACCCACATTGTACATTATGACTTTTAAACACAACTTAGCACAAATTTTTGAAAGTTTTTCACTGAAATGACTGGCTTAGTAAAAGCGGCAGTCATTTCACGAGTAAATTTGTTTTCCAGTCAAATTAGTTTCAAAATATTCTGCAGTTTTCCCGCATAGTGTCCTTGAAAATGATAGCTGAGTAATTCATCGGTGAAAGGGTTAAGGCATGTATTAGATATATTGGACTCCTAGCACTCCAATGTCAACAAAAAACATTTTTCAAATAAAATTAAAAGATAAACTGTTTTTTTATTTTCAACAAATTTGTCATCGCCCAACAAAATTGTTGAAAAATGAAAACCAGTTTCCTTGGTATAGTCACAATAAAATATAGAATTTTTAATTATTGACATTAGAGGGCAAGGGGTTAAGCATTAATTTTATTTACCTTCAAAATCTTGATGTCTTTGCTGATATGTGTGTCTGCACTGTCTGTATTAGCCTGTTCAACAGGACTTTCAGTAGACTTCTCATGCTTCTCATAGTGTATTTTCATCCTTGCTACCTTGTTGACAACTATGTACTCACACTCTCTACACTTAGCCATTTGTTTGCCATTAATCTTAACTTCCAAAAAGTGCTTCCAAATTGGATCCTTAGGCCTACCACCTTTGAAATACATATTAACTATTTCAAATACCATCAACACATAAATATTCAGGACAACAGAAGAATTCAAAGATTAATGTAGCACAAGGATATCTTTTTACTAATTGTCTAATTGATATCTAGCATTAACTGAGGATAGATGAAAACATGAAGAATCTAATTTATATTCTATCAGCTTAATGCCTTAATCCCAAATTTGCATAAGATCTTATGTAAACATAGCTAATGTGTGTACTGAGTAGTGCATTCTAAAATAGCCTTAGAGAGCAAGGGTCATCAGTTAATTGTAGAAACAACATCTTAGCAGACTATATTTTCTCTATGAGTTTAAGATTCTACCATAGGCCATGAACATTTTGCAAGAAATAGATTTAGACACAGAGACAGTTCTCAATAATATAAACATCTAGCTGTACATAGGTAGTCTAATATGTTTACATTATTGATTAAATAGGGTTTCTGTGGGTTTAACACAACTGGTCGAAATATAAAACATTTAAGACAAACAAAAGTTGAAAAAAATTAACCCATGGATTATAGAAAGAAGCAAATAAGACTCCTAATTTATTGAAATCATATGTGTCCTTTTAGATTATTATTATTATTATTATTATTATTATTATTATTATTATTATTATTATTATTATTATTATTATATAGCAATAAAGTATCCAAAAATACATGTAGATAACCATCCATCAATATGTACATGTACCTGTATGTGTTTAAATGCTATATAGTTGTTTTAAGAAAATTACATTTCCGAAAAATATTTTTTTATACGAATATTTTAGGTTTTGGACAGTTTTGGACAATTTAAGGTGTCCAAAACCTATTTTGGGCGGACGGTTTAAACCATGGTTTAAACCGCGGTTTAAACCACTAGTGTCCAAAACTTGCCAACCCTGCTGGTGGGAAGGGGCAAGCCATCAATGCTACTTTTGCCCCTTGGAGAAAGATTTAGACTTAAACTTGACTAACGGAGACATAAAAGGACCGTCAAGTTAACGGAACCGAATCACATTCGCATCACTGCCCCCCCCCCCTTTTTCTCCTGAGAAAAGGGAGTGAACTCACGAACATGTATCTCGCCTGAAACACAAATATGCCAAGAGGGTTAACTGCTCCTTGCATATCCACATATATTAGCCTGGGAATGAGCATGAATATATATGATGAATGAACATGATATATAGACATAATACAAAAAACTCTCACTATTGAATTACCTTATGATAATTGGACTTCAGACGTACCGCCTCCAACCATTCACTGGTCCGGCCATCAGTGACACAATCTGGTTGTCATCCTCGCGCTCGACCATGCCTGATTTAGGTTCTTTTCTTACCAAAGTGAAAAAAGGGTGAAGAGCAGTGTGGTCACTTAACTATCGTCTCAAAACAGCTAAAGAGAGTGGATTAGCTGAGTCTGACACATCCCTCATATAGTAATCCGTAAATGAGGACTCACAGTGCCATTGTGCAACGGCCATGATGTCCTCTAACAGAACACCACTGTAAAGGGTGGTCGAGGCGGCTATTCCTCTAACATCGAGTGCCCAGTCGCCATCTCATGAGTAGTTTGAATGCATTCGACTACCCAACGAGAGATAGTATCCATGGATGCGGCGCCATAAGGCTTCTTATGGCAGATCCACGGATGTCTATCGTTCGACCGCAACGAGTCAGTCCGTTTCCTGTACTTAGTCAAAGCACGGACCGGGCACCAGACACTGGCATCACGATCAAACCTAGTTAACTTCGGTATTATGATCGGTTTGCCGGGATATCTCAAAGATTGATTCTTTGACATAAACTCTGCTCTTGGCAGAAGACACAGACCCTCTCCGGAGACAATAAATTGGTCCCTCTCTGCCGAAAGCGCATGGATCTCACTGCGCCTTCTAGCTGAGGAAGCTGCCAATAGAAAGACCGCCTTTAGAGTCAAATGTTTTAGACTAGCCGAACGCAACGGTTCGAAAGGGTGCTTGGCCAGTACATTAAGCACTAAAGATAGACTCCAGGCTGGAATGACTACCAGTTGTCTCGGTCGGAGATTGCTCATTCCCTTCACCATCACATTTAACTGGGCCACCTCTGGACTATCCCTGTTGGCTAGACAAGGGATAACTGATGCCAAAGCTGACTTGTATCCAGCAATTGTGACGGGAGCTAGTCCTGAAAAGAACAGCTCACAGAGAAAGTCTGCTATTTGCTGAATAGTGGATTGAAAGGTATCAATACCCTTTTCTTCACACCAGTCTGCAAATCTGTTAACCTTGTTGTTATATGACTTGAAGGTTGACCTCCTTCTCGCAGCCGCGATGAAATCAGCAGCCTGTCGAGAAAGGCCTTCCGACGTGGAACGTTGTTTGATAACATCCACGCAGTCAATTTGAACATTTCGGGATGCTCGTGTAGGAAGCGTCCCTTGGCCTGGGAGATTATGTTCGGAATCTCGGGCAACTGCACTGGGTTTTCCACCAGCAGATCTAGCAGATCCGTGAACCACGCCCTGCTGGGCCAATACGGCGCTATTAGCAGGACCAGACACGGTTCCTCCCTGATCTTCATGAATACCTTTGGCAGAAGAATGGTGGGTGGATACGCGTAAGAGTGCATCCCTCTCCAGCTTATCGCCAGAGCGTCTATATCGACGGCATTTGGATCTGGAATCGGCGAGACATAAGTCATGATTTGAGCATTTTCCCTTGTGGCAAACAAGTCCACGTGGGGTTTGCCCCAATGCTCGAAGATCCTTCGTAGAACTGGAGTGTTGAGGGACCATTCTGTTGGCAGAATTCTCTGTCTGCGAGACAAAGCATCCGCCAGAATGTTCAATCGCCCAGGAATGTGAGCTGCTTTCAAAACAACCGAGTAATTCCTGCACCATTGAATCAAGTACCACACTTTGATACAGTGTGGGTGACCTGGTCCCGCCTTGGCGATTTATGTATGATACTACCGTCGAATTGTCCGACCGTATCAATATCACCTTGCCCCTGATCATCGGAAGAAACTCTTCCAATGCCAGTTCCACTGCCATCATTTCCAACATATTGATATGCAGCTGACTCTCCTGGAGAGTCCATGTTCCCGAGACCTGGTGTTCTCCCAGGCAGGCCCCCACCCCTCCAGCGATGCATCCGTGTACACGGACAGCCGGGGGTGGGGTAGGTGCAGCGAAATCCCTACTAGGAGATTCTGACGCTGTTCCCACCATACAAGATGCGACATTATCGGCTCCAAAACTGGTACCAGTTTTGACAGGGGTTCTGGTCTCTGTTTCCACAGAGACATCAGATACAACTGGATAGGTCTTCGCATTAGAGCAGCGTACGGGATTACCTGCTCCATGGAGACCATCATGCCCAGCATCTGAAGAAACCGCCTCGCCTGAATGTGGTTTCCCACTCGAAAACTCTTGAGGATGGCTAACAGAGACACCACTCTGGGCTCTGATGGGTAAACCCTGCCCTCATCGAGATCGAATCGCATCCCCAAATAAACGAAATGTTGAGTGGGCGTCAACTCGGATTTCTCCTTGTTGACTATCCAGCCTAGATCTGAAAGTAACTTCAGAGTCAGAGCAGTATCCACGTTCAACCTGGCTGCCGAGTCTGCCTTGATCAGCCAGTCGTCTATGTAGGTGTGTAGCGCCACGTTCTCCTTTCTGAGAAACGCTGTCACCGCAAGGACCACTCTTGTGAAAACCCTTGGAGCTGTCGACAGGCCAAATGGGAGAACAATAAACTCCCATACTTGATTCTGAAACGCAAATCTCAGAAACCTGTGACAACTCCTGTTCATCGGAATGTGGAAATATGCATCTTTCAGATCGATCTATACACACCACATTCCCTTCCTCAATCCTGCCATTACCGACCTCGGCGTTTCCATCTGGAACTGAGGCGTATGGATAAACCAATTTAATGGCCTGAGATTGAGTACGGGTCTCCATCCCCCTGTGCTCTTGGGGACAAGGAACATATTGGAATAGAAGCCTGGAGTGTTCTGGTTCGCTGGTTTTATTGCTCCCTTCAGCAGCAAACCCGACACTTCGTTTTGAACGGCTTCTAACTTGTCTGGTTCCAGTGGTACGGGTGTCCAGACAGGTGCCAAAGACAGATTTTGTGGCGGAAAGTCCCACCACTCCGGCATGTACCCCTGGGATAACCATCCCAGGACCAGACTGTCTGACGTCACACCTCGCCAGGCCTCGACGAAACGCATGAGCCTTCCACCCACCATAGACGCCTCGACGTCTAACGGGGTTGTCCGGCTCGCGGCCCGCTCCCCCCACCCCCCCCCCCCCCTTTCTTAATGAGAGAGAGAGAGAGAAACATTTCCGTCCTGGCCCGGCAGGTATAACCGGCACCGCTGTTCCTGTCGCACAGGTGCGGTCCAGGCGGATATGAAGGGAGCTTTCGTACCCTCAGGCACGATCTGCTTCCTTCTTTCCGCCCTTGGAGGACTTACCATTACCCTTCCCCTTGCCCTTCCCGCCTCTAGGGCGATCCGGAGCAACATTGGGGAGGGTAGGGGCCTCCACAACCTTCCTGGCCTTCTTAGCCGGCAGCGGCTGAGAAAATCCAGATGAAGCAGTAGTCGCAGCAGGCTTAGCTTTCGCCTTGCCCTTCAGCTTCTTCTGCTTCTTCGAAGGTTGGCCAGCCAACGGCTTGCCTACAGCCCCTAGTGTGTGCGCTTGCCGCACTAGCTCCAGCTGTAGGTTTACCGCCAACCAATTCTGCGCAATGCTGGCAGTGTCCTCTAAGATGGCCCACGCCTGGCCACCGAAGATGCTAGGCCCTGTCAGGCGTGTCCCAAGAAGACGCTTCCTGACTGCCGTAGCCGGACGCATATGGTCAAGAACCATTTGCTTCCTGGACTTTGTCACATGCACTTGCACCCTTGCCAGTGCGTCCATAGACAGCACCAAGCCGTCATTCACGCACGAAAGCGCCACAGGTGGCACAGGGTGGCCTGCCCCCGCTTCATCCCACACCGACTGAAGAAGGCGATAAGAATGATTGACAGCACTCATAGCTGCCCTCACACCCTCATCGCATAAGGACAGGACTTCCTCCTGGTGTGCCTGGGACCTGTCCACAAGTGCCGGACCAGGGCCACCCGCTCCAGCACTCTGAACCCCCCAGAACCCATCGGTCATCCTCGGTGACAGACGGTACCACACCATATCTGTCGTATTCCCCCCCCCCCAGCGGAATACGACACCTTGCCCACACCTCCCTGGAGGCCGCAGGGAGCTGACCCTTGGTCGTAAGCTGCTTGCTATAAATAGCCTCCAGCAACTCTATGAACCGTGGATCCAGTCCAACCGACTGGATCCGGGCCGCGGGCAAGATCCCCGTCCTAATCAATGCAACCGACGGACGGGGCGCATCCTCCTCGGCCGTGGCCGAAACCACAGACGGGTCCACCCTGGCTAGCCAAGCCAGAGCCTCCGACCAGTCTACTTCTGAGGAGGACACACCCGTGAACACGTCACCCGTTGACGCGCTCACGGGCCTGCCAGCCACGGCCTCCCGGCAAGGAGCCGCGGCTGACACGCCAGGCACTCCGGTACCAAATGGTTCCGCTGCCACCCCATGAAACACACCAGTCCATGGGGTAGGTCCACCCGGAAAACCGTATGGACCCGTAGCGGACGCGGAACCGTGGCCAGACATGGGCGCCAACGGCACCCCATGTCTGACCGCCGGACCAGGCGAGATAGGTGAGTACCACGCCCGGCCCGGCACACCGGTCACCGTGTCAGCTGGCCTCAAACCAACCGTCATGGGACCCGCGCCTGGTACCAGATTGGCCTCAACCACGGACGGAGCCGCTGCCCTGGCTTGCGCCAAGCCAGACAGATGGAGGACGGTTCCGTCCAGGACGGAATCGACATCCATATTCTCCACCTGTGGCATCACAGGCCGCAGCAACCTCTCCTCCTCGGCCTCCTCGTCTTCAGACTTCGAAGTCGTCACTAGACGAGGAAACCGCACCACACCTGACGGACCGGCCACCGCTACTGGACCACCCGGAGATGGCCGCAGAGAGACAGAACCCATCAGGCCGGAGCCCGACGGGACTGCCAGGGGGCCGTACGAGACGGCTCCCTCGGTGACTAGTCCAGAACCCTGTCCTAGGACCGGATCCGAACCAGGCATGGGGAGAAACTGCCCCCCCCCAACCTTCGGCAGCAGTGACGACACCAGCGTGGGCAGAAGGCTATGCAGAAAACCCTGCATAGCCGGACTGGACCACGCCGGCGGTGCCATCTCCACCACCTCCAGCTGGGGACGTCGAGCGCCCCACCAGCCGAACCGGATGCTCCACGATTTACCTTCGGACCCCCTGACCCAGCGTCAGACCCAGTCACATCCTTCTGGGCAAGGAACTTCAACATCACTTCCGCGGACCACACTGCACACACACTACACCTACTCTCTAGGTTACATGGCGTACACCTAAAACAGACATGGTCCATAAACATGACCCGTACGAATTTGTGGCACACGTCACATGATGGCGGGGCTGGCTTGGCCTATAAATAAGCACAAACCTACAATAAGCAAGCGGAACGAGACACAGATGGAAGGCAGACAATTAATTTTCAAATAATTTGACCATAAATTAACTGTACCCTCCCGCACCCCACCCCGCAACGTTACAGCAAAGATCGCATTGATTATGACGACAAGAACGATGCGGGCATAAATACACCCATCTGAGCATCCCGGGTGTGACGTCACCCGCTCGGATCCTACGGAGAACGACGTCAGCCGATATTCGTGTTAGAAATACCGTAGAAAACACCTATTTTCATATCTGCCGATCGCCTGTTGGGGTTTAAAGAAGGCGATCATCCGGCATATCTCGTTGTTAACAGACGTCCCAGATTCTTTGGGGTCAGAAATTGGAACATGCGACACAACGAAATTTAGGGACCTAAGTCTTTTAACTATGGATAATAAGGAATTATACAACCTGGTTATCCTCGGCGGTATCCATATTATCCAATTATCCTTGCAAGAGAATCACTAACTATCAATTATCACAGACAAAAGACTTAGGCTTAAACAATCCAAAATCTCTCCACTGCAAAACGCATGTATGCTCTTGTTGCTATGCAAACAAGAATGAGCTCCATGGTAGACGGGTACTCGGCAGTTGGGAGCCGAGTACCCGGTTCCAAGGAGTCGGTAAAGCTTTCTAAGTCTATAGTCCTAGAGCCAGCTGTCAAGGCCAGCTGTATATCAGAAGTAACAGAATGGTGAGTATTGATCGAAGGAGAATGTCCTTTTTGCTGGTGTGTGGCGTGGGTCTGGACACATATAGCCTACAAACATTGGTCAATGAGAACCCAAACTCTTGGGCAACAGTTTCCAGTTAGTGTAGCTTCAAAATATCCAACCCGCCGCAGTAAATTGTTCGCTATTTTCCGATTTCTCACCTTAGCATTGTAAAAATCGTGATTATTGATCGGATCGCGATATAGCGAAATATTGAACTCGTGCACCCACCCTCCCCCACCCCCTCCCATCCCCAGGTTGCGCTGCGCCATGCATACATGTAGGGGCCTACTTTTCGTCGTCGTCGTCGTCGTCGTCGTCATATGTCAGTTCTAAGGAAGGAGTGGTATTGCATATACAATTTCCAACAAAATAACCTTCGAATTTTCAACACAATATTGCTAATATTGTAATGAATTTGTTTATCTGATCAGTAACGATATGAGGGCTTTATAATTTCCCATATTTGCCGAACTTTCATAGATGCTGATATTATATATAGCCTATAATTAACCATTTAATGCCTTGAATTTGTTCAAGAAAATTCAAATTTTCTCAAAGAAAATGTCAATTTGCAGACTCGGTTATCGAGCCAGTTATTCGCCCTGATAAGTTTCAGTATCGGCCAGCATTGGCCCAGTAATCTGCGTTATCAGGGCGCTGGATAAATACCTATCCTACGGAATAAATAAAATATTGTGCAACTATTTTTGTCCATAGAATACAAAGAATATCCCTCATAACACATGTTACTGGTCCGATACCTAGACAAATACCGGCCCATTAACCTGCGTTAACAAGGGTCGCTGTCGTTGTCGGATGACGCGTGTGCACACACACACACACACACACACACACACACACACACACACACACACACACACACACACACACACACACACACACACACACACACACACACACACACACACACACACACACACACACACACACACACACACACACACACACACACACACACACACACACACACACACACACACACACACACACACACACACACACACACACACACACACACACACACACACACACACACACACACACACACACACACACACACACACACACACACACACAGACAGACACACACACACACACACACACACACACACACACACACACACACACACACACACCCAACACCCCACCCCAGGTTGCACTGCGCCATGCATACATGTAGGGGCCTACTTTTCGTCGTCGTCGTCGTCGTCGTCGTCGTCGTCGTCGTCGTCATATGTATCTGTGAAAGATGACATCCATAATAAATCAGTTCTAAGGAAGGAGTGGTATTGCATATACAATTTCCAACAAAATAACCTTCAAATTTGCAACACAATATTGCTAACATTGTAATGAATTTGTTTATCTGATCAGTAACGATATGAGGGCTTTATAATTTCCCATATTTGCCGAACTTTCATAGATGCTGATATACCTTATAATTAATCTTTTAATGCCTTGAATTTGTTCAAGAAAATTCAAATTTTCTCAAAGAAAATGTCAATTTGCAGACCAAGAAGACTATTTTTGAAAATTTACAACTGGAATGATTGGCTCGGTTATCGAGCCAGTCATTCCAGTTGTAAATTTTCAAAAATAGTCTTATTTGACTTAGCCGTTTTTTGGCCGGTTTGATTGTTAAAGGGTTTTAATGATGTTCGGTAAATTAACTCTTTATAAGTTGTAGGCCAGAAACAACAAATTCGCTTTGATTTACTGACTAGTCAGTTGAATATCTTGAAACTAATTTAGCCCCACACATTTCTAGTAGTTATCTTGAAATTGCGGCAGTCGTATTTCAAGGGTTACGGCGTTAAAAATGCATATGTCCAGATAACCCAGCTTACTGGGCCTATGCTGGGCCGATACCGCGGCGATAAGTTTCAGTATCGGCCAGCATTGGCCCAGTAAGCTGCGTTATCAGGGCGCTGGATAAATACCTATCCGACAGCAAAAATAAAATATTGTGCAACTATTTGTAAATAATATCCCTCATAACACATGTTACTAGTGCGATACTTAGACAAATACCGGCCCATTAACCTGCGTTATCACTGTCATACGCTTATACTTAAGTCCGAATTTTATAACTTCTCTACGAGGCAAGAAATATGATCAGGATTGTCTGTCAGGATGGACTTTTCGTCATCCGGAAACATATCGGAGTATCCATCTCTATCTTCAATATAGACTGGATAGGAAGGCTATGTACTGGCTAATCTATTGCTAGATTTTGTTATGCAAGCAACTAGAATGGACCTGTCCAGTTTATCCAACCATCACATGACGTCATAATCAACTACGTGACGTGTAGGATGGATGATGTCATAATCAATTATAGCATGAATGACTCGATTTAATCCGTCTACGAAGTGTATGTTTTCACTAACTAATAAACATTCTATCGAATAGTTTGAAACTAATTTGGCTTGGTGTTGTTGCTGCTATAGGCAGCAACAGCACCCAGTCAAATTAGTTTCAAAGTATTCAACAGCTTAGCTGTATAGTTTTCTAGGAATTGATAGCTAGGGAGTTCAGCGATCAATCGACCCCAACACAAGCTAGGTCTGAGTGGAGCTTAGCTAGAGATGGGCGGGGAATAGTTAAAACTGGAATGGTCCATCGCTACGGCTACAGATGTTGTTGTTGTTGTTGTTGTTGTTGTTGTTGTTGTTGACTTCTTGGTGCTGCTGAAGTATCAGGTACTCCTGCTACGACTACGACCAATCGACCACTATCACGACCACTTACTTAGCATATATATATATTGCTTGCTGGCAGAGATGGACACTCTGTCTACCACTTACTTGAATCTTCTTGAACATCTACTGATATGGCAGCTCCAATTTTCGTATAAATGTGTCAACGTGTGTTGCTCATCGTACGGTGTTGTCACGTAATCTACCGCATCTGTCCTATTACTTGATTTGGGATAACTTATTTTTTCTGATGTCTGTACGCGAGCGCTGAGTAAAGCTGCACAAGTCTCTAGTGTGGGACTCAGTCGGCTGAAAGAAGTTTTCAGATTCAGATTCAGATTTTTTATTTACACCCCCAGGCCACATAATGGCATTTTCGCGGTTGAATTTGTAACCGTTTTTTATTATTATTTTCTATATCTCCCCGTGTTCCTTTCTGTCAGGTTCTCAAACCTTCATGCAACAATTGTGTCCTCTATCTAGTTTGTAGATGTATTTATAGAGCCCGGAAACCACTAGGCTAATACTACCACTCCCAACACACACCCACCTCACCCCAACCCACCCATCCCCCACAACCACCACTATTACCGCCACCCCACCACTAGTCTAAACACCATTCAGTTGTATTACTAATCCATAACCAGCCTATTACAATGGATAAACAGGCATATTCTTTGATTTGATTTTATCCAACCTGATTTCATCGAGTGATTGTCAACAGTAAACCATTAGCCCGCCTCGATGGTGATACACATTTACGTCTGCGTGTGATCCCGTCCCATATATAACTGAATGGCCTGAGCAACGTCAATAATCCGAGCGCAGAACGGTGTTATAACCAGCTATTTATCTAACGCAAACGCCTTGCTACGGTCTACTTCGTCCGAATAAAGTCTTCACAAATCAATACAGAAATTGTACATTAACCCTCTATTACAACCTTATTACCGCCTCGTAAAAAATAACATTTTTAGCGCACAAAATTGGCAAACCAGGCCATTAAAAAGATGAAGACATATTTCAAATGATCCTCTTAGAAAGTATGCAAAGACTCGGAATTAAAGATAAGTCTGTTGTAGTAAATTCTCTCTCTTCATTTTGGTATACCATAAGTCTATATCCTCACCTACATTAGACCTAGTCGCCTTGCAAATTACTCTAAGCACATTACTATATGTTCGTCAGTCAGATTTCAAGCGACACAATTATAAGGGCAACAACTCATCCCATTTCTACCACTTCAAGTCAATTCCGCTTTCAAATTACTTCCCTTGTCACAATATAGCCATGCAAGATCAAGTAATTAAGGCATACATTAAAAGTTGTTTATACTGACCACTTGATTTTGGAAGCAAAGGATGGTCGGACACCCGAATGGCCACCCACTCTTATTCTCGTTAGTAACACTAAATATCCACCATTGCTCAATTGACTTTATGTTGATACATTCAGTAAAGAATGTAACTAACAAGATCTAGTACCTATCACCATGTTTAAGCCGCCACATTCACATTGATTGCTATGATGATTACCTCCCATTAGGTCATTGACAGGTAAGTGCATATATGCAGCAGTGCACTCACTGTACTGTACACATCGGCATCTAGTCTAAGCCCGCTCTGACCATGAACCAGCTCCAGGGCCGAAATTATAATTCAGGGGCCTCTGCGCAAAGCTTTTGAAATTCTTATCCGGGTCTCTCACAATTGTCATTACAATCGAGAGAAAGATAGGGCCTCGTTTCAACCGCAATGCCGCTTGTGGGGTGGCGGTGTTCAGGTCAAGGGCTGCGGGATTTGGCCACATCAGTCTTATACAGTACATTTCAGAAATAACATAACATGTTTCAAACACAAAATAAAGACACTGTTGAATTATAACCAATATATATTGGATTGGAAGATATTGTTGCCTAAGGCAGCAAATGTCTTTCAATTCAATTATGTTCAAAATATTCAACAGAATATTTTTATATCGTATTCAAAACTGTTTTGTCTTTTGAGCATAGGTGTATGTTACTTGAAGTCACAGGGGGCCCAAAAATTAAGGCAAAAATAATTTGTGTGTCACTTTTTGGGGCCCTTTGTATTTGGAGGCCCTGTGCAAATGCACTTGTTGCGCTTGCCTTAAGTTCGGCCCTGACTCAGCTCTATGACAGATATTTGGATAGACTGACGGGGCAGCCTATCCGGATCAGTCAAATATCTGTCGGAGCAGACGTGGACTAATAAAATCTGGTGTATTTTCTATGATATGCTACCATTGCATCTGCCATCTGCTATCAGATTAACATATTCCATCCGTCCACAATCATCATAAATACGCTAACATAAACATCACAAATCTTATTAATGTGGGGTGACTACAGGCAGGAGTGTGGCGATTAAATGATGACTATTGTGGGACTGCAAGAATGGGGGGGGGGGGGTTAGAGGGGCAGCCACTTCGCTGCATCTTACTAGTCCATTCCCTATCTGCATCGCACTGCGCAAGCGCAAAACAGAATTGGTCTGAGCAGAAAGGAGGGAATCAGATTCGTGAAAGAAAACATGGTTTTAATCTTTTAATCCTCATATCAGCCAAAAACGCCTTCTACAGCGCTCTTGAGAAATGTCCATTTACAGACCAAGAAAAGACTGTTTTTGAAAATTTACCACTGAAATGACTGGCTCGTTAACCGAGCCATTTATTCTGGTGGTAACTTTTCAAAAACATTCTTCTCTTGGTCTGCAAATGGATATTTTTAATGAGAAAATTGAAATTTTCTTGAAAATAATTTAGTGTTAACGGGTTTAATAACAATAAAACAAAAGTGAAATATTCCAGCGATGAGCACGTGCAAAGGTAAATAAGGACACTCACCAATAATCCCATGCCCCAGAAATTCGAAAAAGATGTGGCTTGCTAGTGGCTTGACCGTATATGCTAATAAAGAAATGTTCTGAACATATGTCAAAAATAACATTGACACCCCTTCCCCAAGTGGACCCCAACAGCTTATAAACTAGTTTTAAAAAGAGGCCCAAGTGAACAAGTATCGCTCACCTGGAATTAGTGGGCCATGGCACAATGGAACAAAAGCCATTGGCAAAATTTACCAATCTAAAGCCAGGGTTTATTAAAATTGGCCCAGTGGTCAATAACTAGTCTTTTATATGATTTTCCCACATTTTCTCTGAAAATCAAAGATGGCCGCCAAACACGCTGAATCTTGACTGATCCATAGCGGCCATTTTTTATGTATCAACTTTCCTGGATGGACAAATTTTAATGGCCATAAATCTCTAATCATGTCACCCAAACTAGGTCATCCAAGATGGCCGCTGAAACATTTGGTCAATCAAGTTCAGCTGTTGGTCCAGATGATGTTTCATGAGTTTTTAATTGATCCACCATGGGGTTTTGAAGATTTGTAGACGTTTCTATTCAGACAAAATCCAAGATGGCCGAGGGACAGATTGACCGACCCGCTTCCTTTGAACAAACTTGGATCTCTATGCCTTAAGGATGATTCCTGAAAAATATAATTGAAATCGGCCTAGTGGGTCTCGAGAAACATTTAAAATTTCCATTTTTAAGCATGGGAGTTTTTGGCGGGAAAAGACCCAAGATGGCGGCCAAACTGTTTATCTGACAGTTTTGAAAGTGGAAGTTTGCATACCCAAAAGCCTCTATAAAACCAATTTCGGCTTCAAAAGCCATCAAATAAAAAGTCCAATATAGCCACCGAACATGTTAAATTTTGGTTGGTCCACGTCGGCCATGTTATTTTACCTATCCAC
Organism: Chaetoderma sp. LZ-2023a; assembly: GCA_034401795.1. Classification (NCBI taxonomy): domain Eukaryota; kingdom Metazoa; phylum Mollusca; class Caudofoveata; order Chaetodermatida; family Chaetodermatidae; genus Chaetoderma; species Chaetoderma sp. LZ-2023a. Next base: position 37,678,664 of record CM067366.1, read on the forward strand.
TTCCCTTGAACAAACCTTGATGGCCCTTAGTCCCTAATCATATCTCCAAAACTTCAATCAGATTCATTCAGCGTTTCTGGAGAAGCCATTATCATGAAAACTAATGCATCCAGAATGGCCACCGAACCATTTGACCAATCAAGTTCGCGTGAACAAATTTGGTTCAGCTCTTGCACTAGATGATATTTCATGAGTTTTGAATCAATCCATCAAGTGGTTTCGAAGACGATTTTTAAAGACGTTTCTAAAAATGCGATAAAATCCAAGATGGCTACCCAAATTCGCAGATCGGCTTGCTTTGAAGAAACCTGTATTTCTATGCCCTAAGGATTCTTCCTGCCAAATGTAATTGAAATCGGGCCAGTGGTCATGGAGAAGACATTTTTAAATTTCTTATTACATTAGTATGGGAGTTTTTGTCGGGAAAAGATTCAAGATGGCTGCCAAACACGATATATTTTGATTGGTTCACGGTGGCCATGTTTTTGTATGTATCAACTTTCCATGAACAAACTTTAATGGCCCTTACTCCCAAATCATATCGCCCAAATTTCGGCCAGATCCGTTCAGTGGTTCTGGAGAAGTGGCTTTCGCGAAAACTAGGTCATCCAAGATGGCCGCTGAACCATTCACCCAATCAAGTCCCCTCGAACAAACTCAGTTCCATCCTTGCCCAGATGATATTTCCTGGTTTTTTAATCGATTCCTCAAAAAAAATTTGGAGATTTTTAGACTTTTCTAAAAAAAATCAGCTGAAATCCAAGATGGCTGCCGGCAAAATTTTCCGATCGGCTTCGTTTGAACTAACTCAGAACTTTTGTCATAAGGATGCTTCCTGCCAAATATAATTAAAATCAGCCTAGTGGCTCTTGAGAAGTCGTTTAAAGAACAAGTTGAGGGATGACGGACAGATGGACACCGGATGTCGAACTAAAGACAGACAATGGACAGTCATCATGGCATTAGCTCACTTGACCTTTCAGGCCAGGTGAGCTAACAATGGGTCTGCTGGACCCTAATCTGGTTAACTAAAATTACAAGGACAAAGCTTGTGATATTAAAGTGTTCGCCCTGGTACATGATCTGATGATTCAGATAACCCTGGCTCCCAACTTTAAACTGTAGCTCACTAGAGTCGGGAACCAGTAGCCTACTCGGTTAGAGCATAGGATCATATCTCAAATGATCATTCCTTATAAGACGTGGATGGAGTAAAAATCTAAATTGAAGAGAATCTTACAAAATGTAATGCAAGCTCCAAAATTAGCATGGAGATTCCTCCGGGGATACTTTTTTAAAGTTTCCCGTTAGTCACCTAAAATTCAAAATGGCCACCGTTTTTCAAGATGGCTGCCGGTGAAATACCTTTTTCACTATAAAATTTTAAAAAGTCGTCTGGTTTGAATGTCGGAATGAGATCACATGTTTTTCGACTATGGACAAACTAAATTTGCAACCATAAAATCTCATAACCCTCAACCCTTTATAGCACCTTGTTTGAAAATGCTCGCCCAGTCCCACTGGAACGTGATCATTCCCCCAGCCCTAGAGATCGGTTTTGGTACAATATGATTGCCCGCAGTTTTACTCTGGAAAGTGAAACTCCCAGGCTGGCTTACCAGCAGTATCGTCGGGCCGATTCGTACCTCAGGTATGCGTCGGGCCCAAGGAACACTTAGGATGGCGTTGTAAATGAGCTACACCATCAAGAAGAACAAGGTGGATCTCTTTCAACAGGAACCAGCTCCTGGTAATCCAAAAACAAAAGGTACAGAAGGAAGGTTGAATCTTCTCAAAGCTCTTCATCTCATGTCAAACGAGAGTGTGAACTACAGCAGTTCTTCTCGGCATGAGAACCAGTCATTTTCTGCTGTACTGCATGACAGTGGAAAGCTTCACACATGCCACATGTTTCCTTACATTTTTTAGATTAAGTGTAGAAATGGCAGGCGCTCAACCAGACTCTGATGCAATCACCGTTCATGGTTCAGCTTTCGTGAGCACTCTGCCACCACAAACTTCAGATGGTTGATGATTATGTAGCGCTGGACGTACTTCCTACAATATATTCATACTCTTCCAGCTACAAGAGAACATACATTGTGCTTGATGTCTACTTGTCACTGTGGCTAAAGACTGAAACAAGGTCAACGCGAGGAGAGTGAGTCAGGTACAGAGTGGTTGTACAAAAAATTCCCCAAAACCGGCGGAGCTTCTTGAGAGACAATGAAATCAAAACTGAGTTCTTCATCTTTCTAGCTGACAAGATTGCAGAGATATGCGCACCAAACTCTGTGATTGTAACAAAGGAAGAAGACGCAGGGAGATGTTGTCTGTAACCAAGTGACCTCTCTGGAAGAATTGGTTCCCTGTAACCATGAAGAAGCAGACACGCAAATCTTCATTCAGCCAAGCCTGAAAATAACTATTTCAATTGTGTCTAACATTTTGTCAGGCACCAACTACCTTGTATCAGACATTCGCTGTGTATCCACTTAGTAATGTGCTTTACTAGAAATTGAAAATAGATAAACCCAGCTCATAATGATTTTATTTACACATTTGCTTGCTGAATGCATGTCGCTTTGTATATCAGCGGCTTGGTTGCACATTGGAACTGTGACTATAACTATGTTCCTGACAAAATGTCAGAGTGTCTGTGTCTGACATTTGCGTTTTGTGCCTGAAAATTCCAGGTACTTATTTTCAGGCTTGCCAGCAGCAGAGGGCAGAAAGGTTCTAATGGTCAAAGCCAGTTACACTGATGTTCTAGTCATATCAGTCAGTGTTCTGCCATCCCTGCAAGAGCATGGTTTGCAGAAGCTGTAGATGTCTTTGGGTCAAAGGCGGAACCTTGCGTGGATTAATGTACATGATCTCAACCTCTCACATGGACCATTGGAATTCCCAAAAATTAGTTATAGCGAAACATCCAGATATTATTTTCGCCACACATTCGTCAAGTAGCTGGTTTAGGCATGTTTTTTGCCTCTAATTAATTCGGTAAACTTATTTGTAGGATTTGCAGTTTTCTGAACTGCTTAGAAGAACCTGTGATAGTTTGTTCCAATCCCTAATCGCACTGGGAATAAAGCTGGATTTAAAGACCTCAGTTCTTGCGTAAATTTGGTTGAAGTAGCTGTTGTGCATGTTTTTTCGAATTGGAGTCTGTGGACTGTCTAATGATATCTTTGCTTGTTGCTGAAGACCTTTGTAGAACAAGATAAGACGGTTTTGTTTCCTTCGGTCTGACAACGGTGGGAGTTTTAGGGTTTCCATTATATTTGTCACACTGCCTGGTTTGTAGCAATAGTTTGAGGTGAAAAATCTAGCTGCACGTTTTTGCACATTTTCTAGTTTGTCCTGAAGAGTTATCTGATGAGGGTCCCAAACTGTACTTGTATACTCCAGAACTGGTCTAGTCAGCCCCATGTATGATTCCTTGGGAACAGAATGATAAATTTCTCTGCAATAGTCCTAAGGTTCTGTATGATTTGCTGCAGATCTCAGTGATGTGTTTGTTCTAGCTTAGGCCAAAGTATTTCACTGATGAAACAAGACTCGTTCCTTACTAACTACTCAAGAACATAATTAATTCTCTTTGAACCCATCAGTATATCAGTGACAATAGACATTAGTTTAGCTTTGTTTTGTGAAAATGCTGTGGTGCAGATGGATGTTCCCGACATCAGCTGCGCTGTGCCGCCTACACTCATGGTTACACCCTGCTGTGCCTAGCATTTGTTTGCATGTTGACTTGTGGAGCCAGTGGTTGGTCTTATTGATGTTGTTTTAATTTTCGGTGTTCATCGTTATCCGAGTCTCCTCTATGCTAGTGTCTCTTCATGCAACTACAAAGTGCGGACGTGGATACAGAGATGTATCTACTGGTCATTGTAATCGCTACAGCATGTTGTTGTCTATACACAGGCTACTCCAAGATCAGTCCACTGTATTGGCAGAATTGCAGTATGACTTTGTGACACACTGGTATAGGTATGGCCTGTTCAGTCAAATTCTAATGTTCTTTCTTTGAACTAGATATCTAGTTTGCTCTTGAATGATTTGACTGTTGTTGCTTCGGCTATTGTAGCTGGCAGTGAATTCCACTGCGGTACACTCTATTGCTGAAAGTGCTTGCGAATATCTTTGTTGCTGCATTTATGTTGAGCTTGAACCTATGGCCTCTGGACTGTGTTACACTGGATGGCTCTAAAAAGCATTCTTTATCAATATTATATAGATCCCTAATGAGCTGCTCAGTCCAATCAAAAGTTCCTTCTTTGAAGTAGATACCTAGTTTATTCTCGAGTGATTCGACTTTTACTACTTGATTAAGTCTACTCGCACCTGTCAATATTACAGTGGCATTAGAACCAAGACTAGTTCTATTTTGTGGAAATGATGTAGTGTAGATGGGTGTTCCCCTCGTCAGTCTGCAGTTACATGTTGACTTGTGGAGGCCAAATTATTACTGTTGTTGTTATTTTCTGTGTTTATCGCTGAGTCTCCTTCTCTACGCTATTGTCTCTTCATGCAAATCGTGTCTAGTCAAAATCATGAAGCATCTCTTTGAAATACATGTCTAGTTTACATTGGAGGATTCAACCGTTGGTGCCTCTATAACTGTTGCGGCCAGTGAATTCCAATAGGGTACCACTCTGAGAAAAAGTACTTGCGAATATCCTTAGTGCTGCATTTCATGTTGAGCTTGAACTTGTTATGCGACACACCTAAGCCTACAATGCATCCATACACCATATTTGATTAATATATCCAAAATACTATTGAAACTACAGTACAACCCGATCATTTGCTATGAGTTTCAATAGGAAAATTGAACTTTGACCTAGATATTTCCCCAAAACTATGTCAAACTGACTGATATAGGCGGTAACTTATGTCCAAATGTGTCCACCTACCAAGCTGTCAATAGTTCCAACAATAACAAACGTGCTGCCAGAGTATTATCGTTGCTCATTGGCTCCCATACTGTATACACTTTCAAAGAATTATAACTCCGTCATTTGAAGGATGACAACTTCATTTTCATAACCCCTATAGATATTGCCTATTGAAAATGATAGGCCAAATTTGGTTTGAATCTATTCACAAGTGGAGAAACTTTTGTGACTGACTGACTAAGGGGCATGATGGTTTCTTGAGCTGCTACCGGCAGCTAAAATAGCTTCGAAAATGATTGAGAGGGTTGAATTCCTATTCTGCAGTCCAAAACATATCATTTGATACCAAAATCATTTAAATCGGCCTGCTGCATCCCATTGTGTGGTAAACATAGTATTTTAATACCGCAAATGTTGGCCATCTTTAAAAAATTGTGACCATTTTTAATTTTTATGTGGTTAACGGCCTTTTTAAAACAGTACCCTAATTCAGGACATTTAATATTAAATTTAGGATTCATTTTATGTAATAAACGATGTTTATAAAATACATGCACAATATTTAGGCCGCCCAATGTAATAATTTTGATTCTGTGATGATGTTTTTGATGTATATATTAAGCATAGTTGTAAGGGGGCAAGAATTTGTAATTGTCTCAGTTTTAACCATTTTCCTTTTATGGCATTTTTGTTAAAAGCAGTTTTGGCAGTTATTATATTTGATTTTATGGATTGTGAGATTTCAACGATTTGCATTGAGCTAGTTGGTATAATTATGTGAGTAAGTAAATTTTCATTTTGGGTAGTCTGTACTGTTTGCTGTTTATAGGGCACAAGAGTTGATCAACAATCGTGTTTGATCAGCAAGATGGTCCATCACATTAGGTTGGTGGGCATATGTAGATTCAGGATCATTCCTCTTCTCTGGCACCTGAATGGAAAGGAATTCATGCCACGATGAAATAGTGTGGCATCCTTCCCAACTTGGGTAAGACCATGTTTGCTGAAATGCAAGAGAAATCTAAGATGGCTGATTTGTCTTAGGGAGCATCACACTTAGCAAACTGGCTTGTTTACATGTCACTACATAGATGAGGATGGATGATAAAGGAAAAATATACATTCATATCTGTTCATATACTATTTAGGTCATATTGCTGTATTGTAGTATCTGCATAGTGGCTCATAGGTAGATATAACTGGAAGGTTTGGTATTCTCGAAGTTATGACAGTCCATCAATACCTTATACTGCCACACTCTTAGAGGACATATATATGATTCAACGCATATACCGAAGCAAATGGCGTAGATTTTCTGATTGGTTGAAAAATAGATAATGGCAGCCTTCATAGACTGGAGAAATGTATCCACATTTAGTTATTAAAGCCTGACTATCTTTCTTTGACTGCATGGTAGAAACCTAAAAGATACCAAGCAGAGTTTATCTCTGGCATATTGCATCATCTGAATTTATAGTATTAGGTGAGTTTTCCTTTAACAAATCATGACAATGAATGAGTTAATAGAGGGCCTCATCACTGATCCATTTAACTGTATTCTCGCGCAAACACAAGGTGAAATACCATGAATTTATTGAAAACCAATCCCTTTGTAATGTTTTGAAAAAGAATAATTGGCGCAGATCGCTCCCATTGCCGGCTACAATGCTGAAAACATTCACATACCTTTTAGTCAAAACTCACATTGTGTAATATAAGTCACTCAGTCAGTTTGTCTATTTTTAAATTTCTGACAGCGCCACCTAAGTCAGAACAATATTAGCATGTTGCACTTGTTGATAAATGGTCAGAATGCTGACCCGGGGGCAAATAACTTATTCAGCCCACAGTACAGCTCAGAAATAACCTAACATGTTTCCAAAACAAAATAAAACATACAATTGATTTATTGTGGAATTAACTTGATTGGAAGTCATAAGGCAGCGATGCCTTCCAATCAAATTAAGTCAACAGAGCATTTCTTCAACACCTGGAAACATCAATCAAAACTACAATACTGTTTTTTCTAAAATTTAAAATTTTATTTACACAAAATATAATTTTCTATCTATATACTATGTACAAAATCAATATCACAATTCAGTGCGGGGTGCACCACTCATTCTTGGTCCTTTTCGTTTTTCTTTCCTTTTCTTTTTCGAAGGCTTTAGATTAGGTTCTGAGTTCACTGGCTCATTTCCCCTATGTTTCTAGAATAAAAACATAAGCATTTAAACAATTAAATATTTTAAGATGCTAATTTAAGTTTAAACAACAAGAACCATCAGAAGATGGCATATCCGCCCTCCAAACTCTAGACTTCATTATGATGTGACATAACTCTGGCAAATATAAAGATTTTGCTGAAACATAATCACATGTGAGGTCCTCTCACACAGTATCTGTGTATCAAATTTGAACTGAATATAGCTAGGCATCATCAAGCAATCTTTTCAATATTTTTGGCAAATATTAAGTCTGTTAGGGGAAATAACTCTGGTGAATATAGATAGATTTCATGTAAATCAGATCATAGAACTGTCTCCAGCTTTTATGTGCACAAACAATTGTGATGGTGGGTTCAGAAATCTTTTAGACAAGAGAATTTTGTTGAATTTTAAGAATTCCAAGGGAGATAACTAAAATACATGGATGGATTTGAATGAAACGAAATCCGAACACTGTGTTCCCACATAATGCATCCACTGAAAAGTAGATTCCACATTTTGGCCAGAGAAAGAACTTTTTGATGAATTTGAATTTTTTTCATGCGCGACAACACTGGCGAATATAGGCGAATGTCACTTTAAAAATGCACATCTTCAGGTGGTATTGATAAAATGTACCAACTTTAACAGGAATCACAATTAATCTGTAGGAGGATACTGTGCATTGACAAGAAATGAGTACAGACAAAGAGATCAATTGACAGACAGATGGATATGCTGATCACTATCTCCACATCTGCACTTCATGCCAGGAGGAAGAGGGGGAGGAGGAAGGGGAAGGGAGGGAGAGGTGATGACAGGGGGGGGGGCTGTTGAGGGGAGGAGCTGAGAGAGGAAGGGTGGATGGGGGGGGGAGAAGAGAGGGGAGGAGTAGAGAAGGGAAGGAGGGGGAGAAAAATGAGGAGAGGACGGTGAGGGAAGGATGATGGGGAGGAGGATGAGGAGGGAGGGGTGATGACATGGGGGGGGGGGGCGTGTGAGGAGAGTGAGCAGATGAAGGGAGGACAGAGGGAGGGGGGAGAGAATGTGAGGGGGAGAGGAGGATGAGAATGAGGGGCGAATGAGCAGGGGAGGAGGCCGGGGAGGGGGGGAGAAGATGTGGACGGGAGAGGAGGGCGACGGGAGGAGGAGCAGGGAAAGGAGAGGAGGGGAAGATGAAGAGGGAGGAGGAGGGAGAGAAGGGGAGGAGGGGCAGGGGAAGATGAGGATGAGCAGGGGAGGATGAGAGGGGTAGAGGGATGTGATGAGGAGGAGAGTGAGCAGATGAAGGGAGGACAGAGGGAGGGGGAGAGAATGTGAGGGGGAGAGGAGGATGAGAATGAGGGGCGGATGAGCAGGGGAGGAGGCCGGGGAGGGGGAGAGAAGATGTGGACGGGAGAGGAGGGCGACGGGAGGAGGAGCAGGGAAAGGAGAGGAGGGGAAGATGAAGAGGGAGGAGGAGGGAGCGAAGGGGAGGAGGGGCAGGGGAAGATGAGGATGAGCAGGGGAGGATGAGATGGGAGAGGGATGTGATGGGGAGGAGGGTGAGGGGAGGAGGAGCAGGGAGAGGAGGGGGAGGAGGAGGGCAGAAGGGAGAGGAGTGGGGTGAGAATGGGGAGGATGAGGAGGGAGGGGAGGGGTGAGGACGGGGAGGAGGGGATGAGGGTGAAGGGAGGAGCAGGGAGAGGAGGGAGGATGGGGAAGGAAGAGAGGGGGAGAGAGAGAGAAGGGGAGGAGCATGGGAGGATGAGAAAGGGGTAAGGATAGGAGGGGGAGGAGAGGTGGGAGGGGAGGAGGGGAGAAGCAGAATGGGGAGGGGATGAGAGGGGGACAGGTTGAGGGGAGGGGAGGGGAGGAGGGGGAGTTGATAACAGGGGAGGGTGAGCAGATGAGGATGGGGAGGATGAAGGCGAGGAGTAGGGGAAGGGGAGGGGGAAGAGGAGGGGGATGATGTGAGAGGAGGCTGAGGGGATGAGGGGAGGTGAGGAGAGGGGGAGGTGATGAGGACAAGGGGAGGAGGGTGAAGGAGGAGCAGGGAGAGGAGAGGGGAGGAGGGAAGGATGAGAAGAGGAGGGGAGAATGAGGATAGGGAGGGGAGAGGGAATGTGAAGGGAGAGTAGGGTGAGGGGAGGAGGAGCAGGGAGGGGAAGGGAGGATGAGGAGTGAGGTGAGGATGGCGAGGATGAGGTGGGGGAGGGGATGGGGAGGAGGAAGAGGATGGAGAAGAGTGGAGAAGGGGAGGGGAGGATGAGGAGGAGGAGGAGGGGACAGAGGGGGTGAGGAGGACAGAGAGATGATAAGGGTGAGGGGAGGAGTAGGGAGAGGAGGGGAGAAGAGTGGGAGGCGAGAAGGGGAGGAGCAGGGGAGGTGGAGGTGAGGAGGTGGGGAGGTGGATGGAGGGGAGAAGCAGGATGGGGAGGGGATGAGAGGGGAAGAGGAGGGGTGGGGAGGAGGTGGATGAGGAGGGGAGGATCAGGAGGGGATGGGGAGATGAGGGTGGGGGGAATGGTGGGGCGGGGTGAGGAGGGAAGGATGAGGGGGAGGAGGAGACAAGGGGAGACGAGAAAGGGTGGAGGAGGAGCAGGGGGATAAGGAGAGGTGGATGAGGAGCAGAGGGGGATGAGGATGGTGAGGAGGGAATGGGTTAGGGAGGTGGATAGGAGAGGGGGACAGGAGGGGAGGAAGAGGCGGGGTGATGGAGGGGTAGGAGGGTGAGCAGATGAGGGTGGGGAGGAGCAAGAGCAGAGGAGGAGGATGAGTAAGGGAAAGAGTAGGTGTGCGGAGGCTGAGGGGATGAGGGGAGGTGAGGACAGGGGGAGGTGATGAGGACGGGAGGAGAGTGAAGGAGGAGCAGGGAGAGGAGAGAGGGGAGGAGGGAAGGATGAGAAGAGGAGGGAAGAATGAGGATACGGAGGGAGAGGGAATGTGAAGGGAGAGTAGGATGAGGGGAGGAGGAGCAGGGAGGGGAGGAGGAGGAGTAAGGTGAGGATGAGGAGGATGAGGCGGGGGAGGGGATGGGGAGGAGGAAGAGGAGGGGGAAGAGTGGAGAAGGGAGGAGGATGAGGGGAGGGGAGGGGAGGGGTGAGGATAGGGAGATGATAAGGGTGAGGGGAGGAGGAATAGGGAGAGGAGAGTGGGAGGAGAGAAGGGGGGGGGAGGAGCAGGGGAGGTGGAGGTGAGGAGAGGAGGGGAGAAGAGGTGGGAGGGAGGTGGATGGAGGGGAGAAGTAGGATGGGAAGGGGATGAGGGGGAAGAGGGGGTGGGGAGGAGGTGGATGAGATGGGGAGGATCAGAAGGGGAGGGGGAGATGATGGTGGGGAGAATGGAGGGGGCAGGGTGAGGAGGGTGGTGAGGAGGGAATGGGTTAGGGAGGTGGATGAGGAGGGGGGGGAGAGGAGGGGAGGATGAGCGGATGAGGGTGGGGAGGAGCAAGAGCCTAGGAGGAGGAAGAGTAGGTGTGAGGATGAGGGGAGGAGGAAGAGGGATGATGGGAGTGAAGGAAGACGGGGGGGGGGGGAGGAAGGGAGGGGTGAGAAGAGGAGAGGAGGAAGGGAGGGGAGAATGAGGGGAGTAGAGGAGGGGGTGGATGAGTGAATGGGAGGGGGGATAGGGAGAGGAAGGTGGGGAGTAGTGGAGGAAGGGAAGGAGGGAGAGGAGGAAAGGTGGGAAGGGGAGAGGAGCATGAGTAAGATAATGGGGAGGAGGATTGGGAGAAAGGGGTGAGGAGGGAGAGGTAGATGATGAGGAGAGGGGAGGTGGAGAAGGGAGGGGGAAGGAGGGGGGGGGGGGGGGGGAGGGGAGGAGACATCAAGCCAGTTATTTCAGTTGTAAATTTTTTTTAATAGCCTTCTCTTGGCCTGCAAATGGACATTTCTCAACAAAAGTTTTGGCTGGCTTGACCATTAAGAAGTTAACAATTTTTAAATACTTATCTACCTTTTGTTTATGATCCTCTGTAAATGGGTTAATAAAATCAGCACTTTTTTCCTTTAATCCAACTTCTTGAGACATCTGAAAAGAATGACAAGCGGCATATCACTTAAAGCTCTTGACCTTAGATGGCATTACTTAATTCCAAGTGATTTCAACAGATTTGGTCTAAAAGGCGGAAAATCATACAAGTGAATGTTTTATTATTGGTTGTAATAAGAAGACAATGGAGGTAACTCACAAGATGTTTATTGAGCAGCTAGCATTATTTTGAGAATTACTTCTTATATATAGGCAATAGATGCGTATTGCTGTGCGTGTGTATCCGCAAAAATATTCCTTTGGGAGCGATTTTTTATGCATATGTGCAGATGAAATTCCTACATATGATGTCAGAGTGGACGTATTTTCCAAATTTTCTACGTTCAAAAATTTCTTACAAAAACATGGTATACACAAACCCTATATGCACCGCATACGTGTACATGGAAAATTACAATATGCATAATTAGGCTTGTGCGATTATGCGATTAAATGGAAAATCGTGATAATGTTTTAAATCATGAATTTATATGATTAAAAATTAAATAATTGAATAATCGTGAATAATTTCTATTGTATAAAATATTTCAAAATCTACCTTTTAATTACACTTTAATGCTATCGGTCATGAAAATTGATATTTTACTCAGTGAATATATGTACATTCGCATGGCAAGAGAAGAATATTTTTGAAAATGTATCACTGGAATGACTGGCTCGAGAATCAGGGCAAGCCGAAAAGTTTGGGGAGCCCATTGGGGGTGGGTGAGGGAGGGGGGTCCCCCTTCCATGGAAGCAGGGGGTTCTGGGGAAAATTTTGAAATTAGATGTTCTGAGAAGTGTTTTCCTGTACTCTTGAGTGATAATTGAGAATCAGCGTTGGACTTTGAGATTATGACTTTTTCAACTTTCATATTACCATTGGTAATGTGAAAGTTAAAAAGTCATAATCTGAAAGCATAATACAGATGCTTAGTAAAAGTTAGTTATGATCGAATAGTACGAGAAACAGGCTGGGTCAGCTGTCAGAATATAGCATGTGCATCCATCCCATATTGCCACGCACCCGGTAACACACTTGCACCGGCAGAATGACAGTCACAGGAGTGCCATTACATGCGCTGCGGTCAGCGAAGGCATGCCATGTTCTCATGTAGGCCTACTTTTCCAGAAGGCCTACCTTTGCAGAGTTTTAATTATAGCCTAACGGCTAACTCTCACATAAATCTATAGGCCCTGCCTAATGCAAACAGGAGGCGCTGACATAGAACAATTATTGGTGCTGGTCTGGTGACCTCATTTTCCTCGATGACGCTCCATGTCGCCCGTTATAAATAATCCATTACGTAAATCATTATTCGTTAATGAACCAACCATGTCAAAATTTGCACTTTACACAAGTGACATTACATTTGATGATGCGAAGTGACCTCACCCCATCCCCCTTCAATTTTTATTGTAAATTTAGCTGTTTTACGATCAGACCAGCCACTGTTTAAAAAAAAATTGTGACAATTTTTTGGGGGGGTGGGGTGGAGGAGCCCGGACTCCCCCTTGCTCCTTGGGCATGACGCCACTGACGAGAATCGAGGCAGGCATTCAAGTGATACATTTTCAAAAATGGTTACCTCTTGCCCTGTAAATAAACTTTTCCATACATCAATGCAAATTTTGTCATTGATATTCTTTTGTTGCTATGTCTTAGAAATTTGTACTCGTAATCGTGATTATTTTAAAATAATCGCTCGAGATCACTCAAAGCAATAATCGCACGCGCCTATGCATAATGTACATGCATAATGCTTATGTGTACATGGAAAGTGACCTTCAAAAGACATGTAAGTCATTTCTGTAACAAATCATCACAAATCTATTTTTAACCATGTAATGGGTAAATTTGGTCAAGAAAATTAATATTTTCTCATAGAAAATTGCTTTTTGCAGTGAATGAAATTTTCACAAATATTATTAGTTGGAAAATGGATTCTCAAGATCTCTAGAGAGGTTGTCTTTAACCAGCTTGACCACTACCTAGGTTGAAGGAACGAATATGATGAAAACTTACCGCTGATATCAGTGATATAAGTAGCATAGACAACCTTTAAATAATGATTTTATTTAATACTGATTTTATTTAAGGGTTCATCAATGGCATTTAAGTGTTAAATATATGTGTTATGGATAGATGAATTGGGTTGTTGAATATTTTGAAACGCTGACACAAGTTTCATTCAAATTATTTAACCATTTACTAGTCAAGATAACTCAGTAACCGCATGAACACGTGACAAACACTCCGACATGTCTTGGAATCAGATAACTAATATTTCCTTATAATCCTTTAACCCTTTAACACTGATATCAGCCAAAATCGCCTTCAGCAGTGCTCTTGAGAAATAAACGAAATCAAGGATTTCTTTTTTCACGAGAGAGTTGATACTTACCTCCCTAATACTTTTGATATTGCTAAATATCGGCTTTCACTCAATAAACACTCAGATTAAAACAGTTAGGTGCCCCTACTGGGTAGGGAGTCAGAGTGTAGTCTGGCGGATGCCAGCCCCACCACCGCGCATGCGCAGACTAGCACTTCCTCTGACTAATTTATTGGCTGATACACATGCAACTATTAAGAGCCTGAAGACCGAGCCTCTGTGGGGTGGAGAGGCCGGGTCCGTATCTAGGGAGGTAAGTATTAACTCTCTCGTGAAAAAAGAAATCCTTGATTTCGTTTATTTCACATCAAGAGTATACTTACCTCCCTAATACTTTTGATATTGCCAGAATTCGACAGTGAATTCGGCGGGAGGGAGGCGAGGTCAAAAGACCAGCTCATCCCTATACGCTTTTCTGCGTTTAAGGCACTTAAACTTCTGAAACTGTATGAAAAAACAGTCAGGATTTGACTAACCATCGGATAACACCACCGATGTATGAGAGATGACCGAATGTCATATGCGCTCCCTCCCCCCCCCCCCCCTCCTTCCTGGGAGGAAGAGTCGAATGACCTCAATGTCCTATACGCTCTCTACGTACAAGTGCCATGTACTACAGGACAGAGACGAAAAAGCTCCATTTTCGTATACTCTCAACAATGAACCACATAAATACACAAAACCATCATCATATTAATAACGGGTAACGTGACAAGACAATCAACAATGGACAACCCATGCACAAGACTGACCTTGTTGAAATGGCTGCTGACATCATCTTCCCATTGGTGAAGAATGATGCAGTCCCAAAAAAGTGGTTGTTTCCATAAATTAATTGTGAAATATATAAGCAATGAGGAAACCTCATCAAAAATATAAACCTAGTTATTTTTTCAAAATCGACAAGGCGAGAGGATTAGAGGTGTCACGGAGATAATGGTCTGTAAAACTTGACTCACAGTGCCACTCAGCCACCGACATAATATCATCCACAGGGACCCCATTAAATAGGGCGGTGGATGTCACTACGCCGCGGACACTGTGAGCCTTGGCCACGTCAACCTGCTTCCCGGTGGCGGATTTATGACAAAACTGAATGCATTCTACAATCCACCTGGAAATGGTGTCCTTAGAAGCCCTGCCATGGGGTTCAATATATTACAACCATAACGCCGACTGGTCGGTGCGCCACTCCGATGTACGTTGTTTGTACCGGAGAAGCGCCCGGACGGGACACCATGCTTTAGAATTAGGATCATATCTAGTTAAAGCAGGCAAAACAATAGGTTGACCTGGATATTTCAACGACTGATTCTTAGCCAAGAAATTAATCCTAGGTAGCAGCTTAAGGCCTTCCCCTGAAACTACAAAACGGTCATCCTCGGCTGATAAGGCATGAATTTCACTTCTACGCCTAGCCGAGGCCGCAGCAATTAAAAAACACAGTCTTCAGTGTTAATAGTTTCATAGAAATGGAACTAAGTGGTTCAAAAGGCTTATCACCTAGTACTTGAAGCACTAGAGATAAACTCCAAGATGGAATCACCGGGGGATTCCTTGGTCTTAGATTGCCCATGCCTTTAATTAATACATTTAATGTATTTACTTCATCACTTCCCCTCTTAGCCAAGCAAGGAATAACAGACATTAAAGCTGACTTATAACCAGCAATAGAGTTAGGCTTGAGGCTATAGGCATCATACAGGTGACAGAGGAAATCAGCTACTACCTGAATAGATGAATTCATTGGATCAATACATCTTTTTGAGCACCATTCTGCAAATCTGTTGATTTTATAATTATATGCTCTGGAGGTTGACCCCCTCCTGGCTTTGGCCATAAACATGGCTGCTTGCTCAGAAAAGCCCTCCTTAATTCTAGATTCCTTGACAACATCCACGCAGTCAATCTGAACATTGACGGATTGTTGTGAAGGGCCTTGCCCTGGAAGATAATGTCGTCCATCAGAGGCAGAGGAACCGGATTGCAGACCAGAAGGTCCAGCAAATCCGTATACCATGATCGGCTTGGCCAATCCGGGGCGATTAGAAGCACTTGGCATTCCTCCTGTCTGGTTTTCTGAAGAATTTTTGGAATCAGGATTGCTGGAGGGAATGCGTATGCATACATTCTCCCCCAGCTGATAGCTAACGCATCTGTTGCGAAAGCGCTTGGATCCGGAATCGGAGAGACGTACGTCGTCATCTTCGCATTCTTGTTCGTTGCGAACAAATCGATGTTGGGTTTCCCCCAATGGTCGAACAGACGATCCGCCACACATTGATTTAGTTTGCCATTCCGTGGGTAAAACACTCATCCTTCGGCTCAATGAGTCTGCTAGCAGATTTAACCTTCCCGGAATATGAACTGCTTTCAAGGTAATCTGGTGATCCAGGCACCAACAAAGCAGTCTCCATGTCATCATACAGAGACTGGGCAACTTCGTTCCGCCCTGGCGGTTTATGTAAGTCACAACTGTTGAGTTGTCTGAACGAAATAAGAACAATCTTGCCCTGAACTTTCTGTAAGAAATGTTCCAGGCCCAGGACTACTGCTCTTAGCTCCAGTAGATTTATATGTTCCTTTGACCGTTCCAGATTCCAAAGCCCTGATATCGTGGATTCTTCCAGGCAAGCTCCCAAGCCCTCCATCGATGCATCTGTATACACAGTCACCTGAGGGTGGGGAGGGGTTAGCATAACCCCCACCAAGAGATTCTCTGTGTCCAACCACCATTGCAGGTGTTGAATCAGAGGCGCCAACACTGACACGTTCGAGTCCAGCGAACCTGTACTCTGGGTCCATTGTGTCATGAGAAATAACTGGATCGGCCGCCTGCGTAAGGCGGCCTGAGGAATGACTGGTTCCAATGAAACCATCAACCCCAGCATTCTCAAGTAAACCCGTGCCAGGACATGACGACTGTCGAACACTGACTGAATCAATGAGATGAGTTTCTGAACTCTCTCCTGAGTAGGAAAAACATATCCTGTCTCTAGATCGAAGAACATCCCCAGGTAAACAAACTTCTGGGATGGAGTCAGCTCTGATTTTGGGAAATTGATCATCCAGCCCAAGTCTGTGAGAGTCTTCAAAACAATCTCCAGACTGGCCGATAACTTTCCTGGGTGTGCGCTTTTAACAGCCAGTCATCTGTGTACGTGTGGACTGCTATGCTTCTCCTGCGGAGGTATGCGGTGATCGCAAGAACCACACGGGTGAAAACCCATGGAGCCGTGGAAATTCGGAAGGGTAACACCCTGAATTCCCACTGTCTGCCCTGGAATGCAAATCTCAGGAAGCGACGGAAACTCCTGTGTATGGGGATGTGGAAATAAGCGTCCTTCAAATCTATCGACGCTGTCCACATTCCCCTCTCTAACCCCGCCAACACCGAGCGCACAGTCTCCATCTTGAAACTGGGCGTCTCTATGAACTTGTTCAATGGCTTGAGGTTGAGAATTGGTCTCCACCCTCCGGTGTTTTTTGTTACTAAGAACAGGGTTGAATAGAAGCCCGGACACCTTTGTGCCGGCTGAATAGCTCCTTTTTGTATGAGGGAATTTATTTCCTCCTCGATACACAACCTTTGCTCTGGATCTCTCGGATTTGGAGTCCAGATCGGCACTAGAGACAGTCGCGATGGCGGGGCCTGTCATCCAATCGGGATGATACCCGACTGAAAGCCAGTGCAAGACTAAACGGTCCTGAGTTAACCGTTCCCACTCTTGCATGTGGTCGGCTAGCTGGCCTCCCACCGGTCCACCTAGGGATAGAGGTGGACATAAGGAGTGCAAGAGCGGCACTGTCTCCTTTGCCAGAAACACCGGAGCGGTTCTCACCGCGGTAACCATCCCATCAGGAACGATTACCACGCCCAGATCCTCGCGCGCCACGACCAGCACCGCGCGCACCGAGGTGCGCGGGGCGGCTGCCTGGCTGACTGCGCCTGAGGAGCCTGCGCCCCCCTCGCTGCTGGCCGAATCGCACGTGGCCGAGGCCGACGCTGCGATGGTGGTTGCCTCTGACCTGGCCAGCACCACCTCGAGCCTGCATGACACGAAACGCATGGGGTGCGGCGCGAACGTTAGCACGACGAAGCACCTCAAACTGCTCGCGCAGCGCCCTCTGGTTATTTACCAGAGTAACAGTCTCCTGGAGGTGTCGACATCCCTCACCTCTAAAGAGACCAGGACCTGTCATAGGCGTACGCAGTAGCCTATTGTACAGGTCCTGGGACGGGCACAGATTGTCCAAGGCAAATGTGCGCCTTGCCCGGACACTCCTGGTCACCGCCCGAGTCATACAGTCCAGCGCCAGGTTGATACCATCTGGATGGCTCGCTGGACTGTGACCGGACTTGGCTGGCGCGATGCGGATGCTGTTACTACCCCCTTGTAACAGCTGGGAGACGTGGGACAGAGCAGCAATCGAAGCCCTCCCACTCTCCTCCGCATCACGCAACGCGGTATTTGCTGAACGCAACGCGTTCGAACACAAGACTCCCATGTCAGAACGGGAGCCTGGCCGCGCATCCTCACCCAAAGCCGCGCGGTCATCCCACGCTCGGCTTAGGTACCACACCGTACCGCTGGTAATCCAGGGGCACGATGCGGCAACGCCTGGCCACCTCGCGCGGGGCCTTCGCGAGACATCCACTCGACTTAATGGACGTCTCCGCCGCCTCGAACATGTCAACGACATGCTCTGCCAGCGGGCAGAGAAGGCATAGCGTTAGCAGTAGGCTTACCAGCTAACCACGGCCTGTGGTCACGCTGGCTAGCCGACTGCTCCACGGGCAGATCTGGCCTAACACTCACCAACCACTGGCAAGCGTCAGACCAATCCTCCTCCGTGGCTAGCTGCGAGCGCTCTACAAGATGGGGGCCTTCGTCTTCCTCCTGAGCGCAAGCAACAGAGCTTGACGGCGGATACGCTGATACCCCTGGCAAGCCAGGGAGAGCATGCGGGCCTGACAACACCGGCATGCTAATCTCACTGGCTTGACCAGGAGCAGGCGCCGTGGTAGAGCACAGGGCACATACCGCCCCACCACGGCCCCGGCCAGCACCAGCGACACTCTCGGCAAGCCGAGGTATGCGGTAACGCTGGCCCTCAGCGCCCAGGGCCACAGTCTGAACCGTGGATTCTACCCCTGCGTGAGTAGAACCGTGGAATAAGTCGCCTGTATTCCCCGCGAGGGGTGCACAGACGTCATAATCCATGGCCACGTCCTCAGACGGCGACCCCAACAGGTAATCCTCATCCTCCTGGCCAGACAGATTAGACTCCGGGTCAGGAAAGAGAGCTAACCCGGACTGGCCAGGGAAGGTGCCATAGGAGGTACTGGCATCCGCGGCGTGCGGATACCCCTGGACTGATAAGCAGCCCGCGGGTTCCAGCGACAACCGTCCACGGCCCCTCGGCGCGGCACTAAGCCTGCTGCCAGGGTCGTGGAACGCCCCCTCTAATGGGGCCACCTCTGAATCTTCGAACAACGGAAGCGTACTAAGGAAAGGTGATTCAGAGGTGGGGATTACCTGCTCCGAAGCAGATGATGAGGACAGCAACGGATTTGGTCCAGGAAGCATGCCACGAAGCAACTCTGGAACCAAATCCTTTATTGTCCTCCTCATCTCTCCCAACATCTCGGTCCGGAAGGCCTCCATGTCCACCGCGGACGAGGCCTTCCTCTTACCCTTCTTACTCACAACCTCTCTTTTCTGCTTCTTCTTCTCCTCCTCCACCACCTTGTCCTTCGCCTGCAAGCACAAGAATTCGGACATTAGCTCGCCCCCCCCCCAAGTGCTTACATATCTCGCAATTAAGCAAGGGACCACAGGGGGCTACATTGATAACAGAGATGAGGCACAAACTTGTCCTTCAAAAATCGTCCACAGGACGCACAACCAGGTCTCTGAAACAGGGCAAAGGACGAGGAGCATGAGCAATCTAGTTAAGCTCAGAAACACAACCAACTCAAGAGAAGGAAATGATCATAAAGATCAATATTCATCAGAAAACCAGCTTTGGACAAACTTTAATTGTTAATAAAGAGCAAGGCTGATTATGACGTCATTAATCCTATGACAGGAAAAAATCGATCCCCAACAAACATCCAAGTGCAAGGATGAATTGTATCTCTAACCAGAACATGTGCAGAATGGACATTTCGACTACACAACCATCAGATATATACTGATAACAATGGCAAATACTGTTAATTATCTCCCTTTCCTCTCTAAATAATTAACATCACCTCATATCAATAATTAGATACCTGACACTTTGTATAGACAAACCATCCAACGTGATGAACTGGAGCACTCCACCAACTGAACGCCTCTTAACTCTCTCCACCGCTAGGGGAAGGAATTGGATCAAGAGGGCAAAGTGAGAAGACCTTTATACTAGGCCTCCGACTCACTGAACATAAAAATTTTGGTTAGATAACCTAACAGTATTAGTAGGAAATGGAACCATGGTGGAGAGAAACAAACCCTCTGCTGATGTGATGTCGATTACATATCGTCACACAGACCTGTGGACATAAACACAAAGAGAGATTAGTATTATATAGCACCTAGTTGAAATAAACCAACTAAACAAGGCGCTTATCACGGTAAACGCGAGTCCCGGAAACACATTACACCGGGTAAAAAACTCGCTAATTTTACTAGAAGTCACCTGATTTAAAGGTCCTGGGCCCTCCTGTGGCGAAGTCATCCTTTCTGCCATCTATATCAGGGATTATCACTTCCAAAATTCACACCAAAAGACTATGAATTGAGTTAGAAAAGCTCTAGCACAAAAACATGTGTAGACTCTCTGCCAATAAATTAGCAAAGAGGAAGTGCTAGTCTGCGCATGCGCGGTGGTGGGGCTGGCATCCGCCAGACTACACTCTGACTCCCTGCCCAGTAGGGGCACCTAACTGTTTTAATCTGAGTGTTTATTGAGTGAAAGCCGATATTTAGCAATATCAAAAGTATTAGGGAGGGTAAGTATACTCTTGATGTGAAATGTCCATTGCGGACCAAGAGAAGACTATGTTTGAAAATTTACCATTCGAATTACTGGATCAATAACCTAGCCAGTCATTCCAGTGGTAAATTTTCAAAAATAATATTCTCTTGGTTTGCAAATTGACATTTTCTATGAGAAAATTTAAACCTTTTGAACAAATTCGAGGGTTAAAGTGTTATGTTATCCGGTAAAAGCAGACCAGAACTGGCCCCTGCAGTGGTCAAGATGAGGAATCTCATTTAGGTCGACGTTATTTTAAAAAATTTATCCCTAGAATGACAGCCTTAATTTAAACATATCCAGTCATTCTAGAGGTAAATTAAAATTTTTAATTTTATTTTGGCTTATAAATGGACATTCACTAAGCAATAAACTCAGTTTTCTTAAACAATACATACATCACAGCTTATAAAGAAATTAACAAAAATATTATAGTTAGAACAATTTTGAAAACAATGCAAGAAATGTTCTGTTGAATACTTTGAACACAATTGGATTGGTAGACATTGCAGCCTTCCAATCCAATTATTTTCAAATTATTTAAAGGCACTGTGTTAAATTATTTCTGAGTTGTACTGTTAATTCTTTAACCCTCAAATTTGTTTTTAAAAATTCAACTTTTTAATAGAAAATGTCCATTTGCAGACCAAGAGAAGACTATTTTGTTTAATTTACCACTGGAATGATTGGCTTAATAACTGAGGCCACCCATTCCAGTGGTAAATTTTCAAAAATAGCCTTCTCTTGGTCTGCAAATGGACATTTCTCAAGACCACTACAGAAGCCATTTTGGCAGATATGAGTGTTAAAGGGTTAAGTGGCTATGAAGACAGGAAAACATTTTCAACTCACCAGATCCAGTAACTTAGCATTAGCACCTTCAAACACCCGCGATTCAGTACAGAACCAGACTGACCATGCGAGAACCAGATGCCATTCACGTTTCTTATCATACAGCGGATGCACGATATCTGGCATGCGCAACACCAGCTCACCGAA